>JARYGA010050607.1:0-145269 GCA_030545235.1 Helianthus tuberosus | reverse complement strand
GGATTGGTGACTGCCAACGCTACTCCTTGGAATGACTTCAAAAATTTGATCAAGGAAGAATACTATCACAGGGATGACATCCACAAGTTCGAGACCGAGTACAACAAGCTGAAAATGGTTGGATCTGAAATCAAAAGATACACTAAGAGTCACACCCCAAAAACGTCGCAGCGGAAATAAAAACGTGGCGGTAACGGAGGTTGGTACCCATACAACATCCTGGTGGTCGATGCATTGTTTATATTGGACAATTTATTAATTTAAAAACATTAAGTTTTAAAGTTGTAAACATAGTTGACAACCATAACTTAGTTAGGTGACCCTTAAAGGTCTTAGTACACACAGTCCCATGATAGTTTTAAAAGTGTCCAGCGAATTTATTTAATTACAACAAGCATCATCAACCACATGACGCATAAGCCAAAATTCCTCGATGCCGAACTCATGTACCTGAAGAACACGTAAAAATCAAGTGTCAACACAATGGAGGGTGAGTTCACATACAAATTTTTGTAACGATTTGTTTAAGGAAAGCTTTCTTATTTGACCCTTAACGGTCTGAAAACAATTACATATTTAAAAACATTTACCTATGTTTAAAAATAAGACATTCAAAATAATGTCGTAGTAATGCTATTGAAATCGACATGTACCGTATTTCATAAAAAATGTCATGGAAGAATTCATCCGAAATAGCTCCGTAAGCATGTCTCTGATGAAAACTTATACTCATGATTTGTATTTATATTAAATTTAGTTATTTCTTCGGTTTCATAAATTTGCAAGACATTACGAGCAATATAAAACAATCTAGGGTTCAATCTATCCTAGACTATTAAGGTAATTCAAATTTGCCGCTATTTAGATCGGAGCGACTGATCACGACGGGGTAGTCAACCCGATAGATCTATCAACGATTCCACGCGTATTCTACTTAAGAGATTAAATCGGCTATGATGCATCTTATGCCTATCCTCAATTCACTGTTACATATAACCTACTGAATAACAATTTAATATTTGGCGTTGTACAAATCACTGTTGCCCCATGTGGTTTAAGCCTACTCCGTTACTTACACTCTCATGTGACGTAAGCCTACTGCGTTTTGAACGATTTTACAGGTGACCTTTTATACATTAATATGTCAACTTATTCGCAATATATCTACGATTTGTGCTTTGCAATATACGTACATAAGTATAGACATATTCAGTATGTATACACACACACACACACACACACATATATATATATCGTAATTCACGTATCACGTTATTTCACATATATATATTATGTTCAAATACTCAATATATATCAAATAACTTATCAAGTCACTTTAAACATATTTCTCATGTTAATCACAAATTTTCACACATAATGCGATTTCTGATCTAGTTTACCGTTTCTACCGCACAAATGCCTAAACATAGTGTCATTTCATATCATCATGATATCACTTAGAAAATCATATTACACATAGTCATATTGACATATCAAATCATAACACATATAGTTCACTCTTGAACATCCCGTTTTCGCGTACGTTGAAATATGCGTATTTTACTGTTTCGGTAGCGTTTTTGGGCGTCGGAAGCCACGTATGACCATCCAAACACCAAAGATACTTGTTATAAGTTAAAATACTTATATTTATCATAAAAACATCATTTTATGATCAGCTTTAAAACATTTTTGAAAAATCACTTTAAAAACCGATTTTTACCGTTTTTAACGCATAGTATCGTACCGAACTTTACTGTAACCATCCCAAATCATCATGACTTAAGATTTTAACATAACACATGTTATCTACTGATCATAACAATAATTTTACTCATGTATATGCAGGTCTCATGAATAGCACAAAAATCATGCAAACATCACCCGATTTACTACTTTTCAAGCCAATAGTACAACATGCAAAGCTACCAAGTTATGACATAATTTTTGTAACTTCAAAACATATCATATAACTTTATTTTAGATGTTTACCTACTGATTTGAATGAATATTCATCATATCACAACAATTTCATTTTATGATGGTAACTAAATCATCCTACAAGTCTATGTATAAGCATTTTATGCACATTTTACTTCATATTCATCACACAAGATTAATCATTCTTATTCTTTTATTTACCATAATATATGTCACATTCATACTTTATTCTTATTTAATCATTTAATTATCATACAAAAATCTTTGAACATATGCATCTTATCTATCATACAAGAACATGCATCAACTTGAAATTTCATAAATGTGCCTAGTAAATTTTCGGCCATGTGATCATATATATATATATATATCAATCATTATTTCAAGAACTTTCAAATTACTTTCATCATATTAATCATTCAAATTACACATGCATGATACTCAAATCATTTAAATAATCATTCTACAAGAACACTTTTAATCAAAAATCAAAACATACATTCTAACACACACACACATGCCCACGGCTACACACACATACACATACACATGTTCATCTCATTTTTTATTTTTTAAAAACCATTTGTGGTTTCGTTTATAAGAGTTGTGAGAATTCCAAGTATCCGAGAACCATACTAATAGTCACCATCATGAAGAACAAGACTTTAAAGTAATGAAATTTTTTTACCTTTCCAGTATGAAAATGGAATGATGATGAGATTTTTTATGATAATGAGTTTGTTCCTCTTTGACATAGCCTTGGAATCACCATTTGATCTTCAAACCGAATCAAGATTAGCTTGAAATGACCATGATCTTCATGAAAATGATTTGAAAATTGAAAAGTGGATGTACATAGATGGGTTTCGGCTGTGAGGTTTTGTGAAGGAGGAGATGAGAATGTGTTTGATGGTTTTAAGAAGATTTTGGTGGTTTTGAGATGATTTGAAATGATTATGTTGCATGCAAATGTTACACATGTCCAATACACACAAATCAAGAGAGAGGTGGGCACTCTCTTGGCCGCCACCTATCACCTCCCTCACTATATACACATATACATATATTACATACACATAATACAGGTAAAAAGCAGGTATTTTACTAACTACTGGGTATTTTATCTGACGTTTCATCGCGCTTTAATGATTTTAAAAATTATTTTATTAACTTATAAAAATAATCCTACTAAAATATTACTGAATAATATTTTGTAATTCCAAATTGACTGCGTTATCCATGCTTCGCAATATACAAGCGGTATCGCGCGGTATGTGCTTAAATTCGCAAAATAAAATTTTTAAGTGTTTTAATTAATTTTTCTTCACGATTATGATTAGAAATAAGATTTCAATCATAACGGAATATTTTTAGGATTTTAATATTATCCAGGTGGTCACCGACGTTCGTTTCGCATTGTGTTCAATGTTCGATAAGCGTTTATCTTTTCATTGCCAACTGACTTTCTAATTTAGTTTGGATTTACCAAACTTATGTTATTATTAAATAACATCATATCTAATAAATCATATTATTATTCAGTCATTACAAGTGTCACAACAGTACGGTACTGACCTAATTTGCAGGGTGTCACAATATCCCCCTGTTTAGGGAATTTCGTCCTCGAAATTCTACTCTAACGGTTTGGATTTCGCACTAGATGGGAATAGGTTAGGATATTTTTGCTGCATCTGTTCTTGTCGCTCCCAAGTGAACTCAGGTCCACGTCTGGAGTTCCATCGGACCTACACCAGCTTTATTCGACTCATTCGAAGCTTCTGAACCTTCTCATCTAACACTTCCACAGGTTCTTCGATAAATCTAAGTTTATCGTCTATTTGAACCTCGTTAGGGGGTATGATTAGTGTTTCATCTGACAAACACTTCTTCAGATTGGATCGATTGATGATTAGAACGATGACAATTTAGTATAGAGCTTAAAAGCATGATGCATTGATTTTGCTCTTTAAATATTGATGATGAACCTGTTTGAGTGTGTCTATGATACTTGATGTAGTGTTTAAAATGATAATAAGCTCATTCATAGTGTATGTGAGGATGTTCTTGTATGAGCCCAGATCTAAACTTAATTTCGAATGATAGTTATGTGTGTATATCTGATTTTGATTATGGTGATAAATATAGGAAGGTAGATCTATCGATGCTTGTTGTTTTGCCTGATTCTTATGTATATAAGGGTGGCATTAAGTGATAAACAGGGAATGATGTTTGATTTGATTGAATGAACCTGGGAAGTTTATTGTTGGATAGATTGATGCCTTACATTCATGAAATGCCATATTTGTCTTATATGATTTAATCCTAAAAATCTGCGGCATAAGGTGTTTAGAAAGATACCGTACATTTATTTCCAGCCGTATACTAGTGGTGTACAACCACGGATACTTGACGTACAAGGTAGTGATGCAGAGTCGCATACTCAGATAACCGCACACTACCGCTGAGCTGATACCTAATGCACATCGTATAACCATACGATGCATGCCCGGACACCTAGAGGTCGCACACTAACTAGAGTACAAGGTTTGGTGACAATGTACAACTTAAGTCTGCATGACCACACACTTTGGGATGCCGCACAATAGAATGTGGGTCGCACACTCTATGTGGGCCAATCCTTAGTGGGCTACATACCCTTAATGGACTGCACAATCGGACCACACACACACACTATTAATGTCGCACACTTGTTATTGGGCTTGATTATTGGACTACACACTCTGTTCTTGGACCGCACACTAATATGTAATGATGTTAGGCTGTATGTGTACTGTTTATCTATTGGGCTTGATGTATATACCCGTGTGTGGCCATATGATACGTGATGATTATGTGATACTGTGATACTTGATACATGTGACAAAACATGATGCTAGTCTAATTTAAACTCGATAACCATAATAGGGCGCGATTAACCAAACTTCAAAACAAGTAAACTATCTGCCGAGCAAACCGAGGTGAGTTCACACACTTTACTAAAGCATGTATTCCCGGTGGTTGGGAACAAAACGATCAACATTTTCCCCTTGTGTGGGATACGGACTACATTATCTCCTTGTGTGGGATACGGATAACATTTTCCCCCTTGTGTGGGACGCTCAGTTAAATACTATTTATATTTCATGAACTAGCCTACTAAATACAACTCTATCACAAAGTCTCTACATTACAATAACGATTAGTCGCCGGGGCCAGGCGAATGAGATATTAGTTAAATAGCGCTATTTAGGTCTCACTAACCTCACACCGTGCCTTGAGTGGATGGGCATGAACTAATATTCCTCGGCAACCGGCAATGATGTTAGACATTGACAAATGGGGCAACAACTTAAGTGCAAAAGTTTTGGTATGATCATGGAGTTTAGTAGCTTGTATTTATGGGGTAGTCTCCATTGGCATGGTATAAATGAGTAATTTAACGAACATAAGTTTTTGTAACTAAAACTGGACAACTTGTGAACTCGCCAACTTTATGTTGACAACATACTGCATGCTTTGCAGGTACTCAGTGATTGCTCAAGAGCTTGCAGCGGGGAGTGTAGTGGTTGCATGAACCCTTGTTGGGTTCCTTATTAATAATTACGAACTTTTGAACGATTGCTTGAGTTGTTTTGACATATGATTCTGTTGTTATCTTTAAACGCTGTCTTAAACTTAAGACTTTGGACTTGGACTTTACTAGTCACTAATCGTATTGGTTTTGATTAAAACTGTTTTATTATGATGATTGTTCAATATGATTGGTGACTTGATCCTGGTCAGTCATACGCCTCGCGGTAGTAATCCGCATGTGGAAATTGAGGGTGTGACAGATTGGAATCAGAGTCATTGGGTATAGTGAACTCGGTTTTAAAAAGAAAAGCCTTTTTTGAGAAAAACCAGACTACAACCCGTTTTGTACCAAGCAACTTGCAATGACACTACACTTCACGTGCAAGGCTCAACACTCTAAATTATGTAGCTCGGACATGTGTTTACTTGTTACTTATTTGGTGCACATGTGATGATATATGTACTAGTGTATTTAGATATATATATATGTGTGTGTGTGTGTACTTGTGTGCAATGGTTAATTCTCCTTCTACTTATTCTTACGACACTACGACGTCGTTCTCATACTGTGTTTCCTGGATATGAAGACAATGAGCAGACGCGGAAGAGGCAACGTTAACATGACTTAGGATCAGCTGACGAGCCTGATAAACACCGTGGCTGCAGCTTTAGCAGCGCACCCTGGAGGTAAACATGTCATTCTAGGATGTTTAGATCCCACTCTCATATCGTCTTATCGTTCTTAATCTGTTTGCTTCGTTTGCAAGATAGGTCAACCAGCATCCACTCAACCACGTGTATGCACTTTCAAAACGTTTATAGATTGTAGACCTCGTACTTTTAATGGCACTGAAGGAGCCATAGGCCTTCTACACTGGATCGAGAAGGTCGAATTTGTGTTTGCTGTGTGTGAATGTCCCGCCGCTAACTGGGTAAAGTTTGCTACTGGTATACTCGAAGGAAACACGCTTTCTTGGTGGAATGCGCAGGTCCAAATGCTTGGATTGGCGACTGCCAACGCTACTCCTTGGAATGACTTCAAAAATTTGATCAAGGAAGAATACTATCACAGGGATGACATCCACAAGTTTAAGACCAAATACTACGAGCTGAAAATGGTTGGATCTGAAATCGAGAGATACACTAAGAGTCACACCCCAAAAATGTCGCAGCGGAAATATAAACGTGGCGGTGACGGAGGTTGGTACCCATACAACATCCTGGTGGTCGATGCATTGTTTATATTGGACAATTTATTAATTTAAAAACATTAAGTTTTAAAGTTGTAAACGTAGTTGACAACCATAACATAGTTAGGTGACCCTTAAAGGTCTTAGTACACACAGTCCCATGATAGTTTTAAAAGTGTCCAGCGAATTTTTTTAATTACAACAAGCATCATCAACCACATGACGCATAAGCCAAAATTCCTCGAAGCCGAACTCATGAACCTGAAGAACACGTAAAAATTAAGTGTCAACACAATGGAGGGTGAGTTCACATACAAATTTTTGTAACAATTTGTTTAAGGAAAGCTTTCTTATTTGACCCTTAACGGTCTGAAAACAATTGCATATTTAAAAACATTTACCTATGTTTAAAAATAAGACATTCAAAATAATGTCGTAGTAATGTTATTGAAATCACATGTACCGTGTTTCACAGAAAAATGTCATGGAAGAATTCATCCGAAATAGCTCCGTAAGCCTGTCTCTGATGAAAACTTACTCTCATGATTTTTATTTATATTAAATTTAGTTATTTCTTCGGTTTCGTAAATTTGCAAGACATTACGAGCTGTATAAAATGATCGAGGGTTCAATCCATCCTAGACTATTAAGGTAATTCAAATTTGCCGCTATTTAGATCGGAGCGACCGATCACAACGGGGTAGTCAACCCGATAGATCTATCAACGATTCCACTCGTATTCTACTTAAGAGATAAAATCGGCTATGATGCATCTTATGCCTATCCTCAATTCACTGTTACATATAACCTACTGAATAATAATTTAATATTTGGCGTTTTACAAATCAGTGTTGTCCCCATGTGGTGTAAGCCTACTCCGTTACTTACACTCTCTTGTGACGTACTGCGTTTTGAACGATTTTATAGGTGAACTTTTATACATTATTATGTCTACTTATTCGCAATATATCTACGATTTCTGCTTCGCAATATACGTACATAAGTATAGACATATTCAGTATGTATACATATATATATATGTAAATGTATATAAATGTATATATATTTATATATATATATATCGTAATTCACGTATCACCTTATTTCACATATATATATATATATATATATATATATATATATATTATGTTCAAATAGTCAATATATATCAAATAACTTATCAAGTCACTTTAAACATATTTCTCATGTTAATCACAAATTTTCACACATAATGCGATTTTTGATCTAGTTTACTGTTACTACCGCACAAACGCCTAAACATAGCATCATATCATATCATCATGATATCACTTATCAAATCAAATTACACATAGTCATATTGACATATCAAATCATAACACATATAGTTCACTCTTGAACATCCCATTTTCGCGTACGTTGAAATATGCGTATTTTACTGTTTCGGTAGCGTTTTTTGGGCGTTGGAAGTCACGCATGACCAACCAAACACCAAAGATACTTGTTATAAGTTAAAATACTTATATTTATCATAAAAACTTCAGTTTATGATCAGGTTTAAAACAGTTTTGAAAAAGTACTTTAAAAACCGATTTTACCGTTTTTAACGCATAGTTTCGTACCGAACTTTACTGTAACCATCCCAAATCATCACGACTTAATATTTTAACATAACACATGTTATCTACTTATCATAACAATAATTTTACTCATGTATATGCAGGTCTCATGAATAGCACAAAAAGCATGCAAACATCACCCGATTTACTACTTTTCAAGCCAATAGTACATCATGCAAAGCTACCAAGTTATGACAAACATATCATATAACGTTATTTTAGATGTTTACCTACTAATTTGAATGAATATTCATCATATCACAACAATTTCATTTTATGATGGTCACTAAATCATCCTATAAGTCTATGTACAAGCATTTTATGCACATTTTACTTCATATTCATCACACAAGATTAATCATTCTTATTCTTTTATTTACCATAATATATGTCACATTCATACTTTATTCTTATTTAATCATTCAATTATCATACACAAATATTTGAAGATATGCATCTTATCTATCATACAAGAACATGCATCAACTTGAAATTTCATAAATGTGCCTAGTAAATTTTCGGCCATGTGATCATATATATATCAATCATAATTTCAAGAACTTTCAAATTACTTTCATCATATTAATCATTCAAATTACACATGCATGATACTCAAATCATTTAAATAATCATTCTACAAGAACACTTTTAATCAAAAATCAAAACATACATTCTAACACACACACACATGCCCACGGCTACACACACAGCATACACATGTTCATCTCATTTTTAATTTTTTAAAAACCATTTGTTGTTTCGTTTATAAGTGTTATGAGAATTCCAAGTATCCGAGAACCATACTAATAGTCATCATCATCATCAAGAACAAGACTTTAAAGTAATGAAATTTTTATACCTTTCAAGTATGAAAATGGAATGATGATGAGATTTTTGATGATAATGAGCTTGTTCCTCTTTGAAATCACCTTAGAATCACCATTTGATCTTCAAACCGAATCAAGATTAGCTTGAAATGGCCATGATCTTCATGAAAATGATTTGAAAATTGAAAAGTGGATGTATAGAGATGGGTTTCGGCTGTGAGGTTTTGTGAAGGAGGAGATGAGAATGTGTTTGATGGTTTTAAGAAGATTTTGGTGGTTTTGAGATGATTTGAAATGATTATGGTGCAGGAAAATCTTACACATGTCCAATACACACAAATCAAGAGAGAGGTGGGAACTCTCTTGGCCGCCACCTATCACCTCCCTCACTATATACACATATACATATATTACATTGTTGGTGCAGTAATGTCTATCGCGTTCGTCAATACCAGTCCGTAGCAGATACTGAAGAATTCAAGTGCTTTATATTGTAATTGGATAGGATAAACCAGAGCTCGGTAGTCAAGAAAATAGGGTTTTAGTGTTGGTTGACCAGTTCATATGAAGTGACCACTTCGTGTGAAGTGGCAAAGCCAGTCCATGTGAACTGGCAACATCAAAACCAATCCATGTGAACTGGCAACATCTATAAATAGGAGCTCTTGGTCATTCATTTGTAACGATTCAGAATTTGGTAGTGAAGCTCTGCCGGATTGTCTCAAGGTGCTGTAATACTATCATATCAATACAAGAGACATTTTAAAGTGAATCAAGCTATAATCAAGTCCGTATCACTGAATTCCGCCTTTGATTCGGATTAAAACTCTTCTGATCGACTCGTTTAGGTCGTACAACGTTCCTACAAGTGGTATCAGAGCTCAGGAGGAAGAGTTCTTACCATTTCAGCTTGATTTCGTCATCAACATCTCATTTCTACTCACTTTGTACTCGATTTTTCAAAATTAATCATGATTTCACGGATAAAATGGATTGATTTTCACATATATCACGTGAAATCAGTTTTAAACAATCCTTGAAAGAATCAGCACGTAATTCGACCTAAAACCTAATCAATTTTGTCAAAAATCGAGCCGATAGTATGACATCATCTCCAGTTCGCATGGTTTGGGTCCAGTTCGTATGAAACATACCTCCAGTTTGTATGAAGTGGCCCCAGTTCGTATGAAGTGGATTTAGACCATACCAGTTCGTATGAAGTGGATTTAGACCATATCAGTTCACATGAAGTGGTGATCTCAGTTCACATGAAGTGGTGATATCAGTTCGTATGAAGTGGTGATCTCAGTTCACACGAAGTGGACTTAATCAGTTTGTTTGAAATTGTGCTCAGTTCGTATGAAGTGAAAGATTGTCAGATAGTTTGAAAGTTATCACAGTCCTTACGAAGTGATTAATTATCAGTTTATTTGAGATTTGTTTCAGTTCACACGAAGTGAACTAAGGTTGTCAGTTCGTTTGGAATTCTAAAACCAATTAACACACTGTTCGTTTGAGTTAGTAGTCAGGTCGTTTGAATTTGATTCGGGTCATAGCAGTCCACACGGTTTGACAATTTGAATCTCAGTTCGCACAGAATATTCAACCAGTTCAACTACCAGTCTTATTCAGTTGTTTGATATTGTTTAAACTGATTTTGTTTGTTTGTTTGTGTCTCCAGGTGATATTCGAAGTGGTAAACAAGAAACGTCATGGCTGAAGAGATCTACAACACATTCTACAACGAGTTTACATCAGATTCATCGGAAACCTCAGATGTTACACCCAAATCAATAACAAAATCAATTAAAGACAACATAAAACATGATAACTTCTATGGAACCTATTCGAAACCACCTAAACTTGAAAATATTGAGGATTACACATGGTGGAAAGAACGGTTTATCAACTGGACTAAAGCTTATGCACATGAAAGCTGGTTTTGCTTGGAATTTGGCTACGATAGACCAGTTAATGACAAAGGAGAAGAAATTTCACTCAAAAGCTTAACAGATGAAGACAAACGGAAATTCTCATATGAGCAGAAGATGATCGCCTTGATTCAACATTCTATCCGAGATGATATATTTTCTTTGTTAAATCATGATGGGTCATCAAAATCTGTTTGGGAAGCTTTACGGGTGAAAGCTGAGGGGGGTAAACAAATCAAGAAAAACAAAATCGCATTATTAAAAAAAGAATTTGATTTTTTCGATAGTTTGAAAGGAGAGACTGTGAGGCAAATGATTGAACGTTTTTGTCATTTAAAAATTGAACTCGAAAGGTTTGAGATTGTGAAAATGAGAGAAGAAATAATTGATAAAATCATAGAAGCGTTACCACGAGCTGATCAGTGGCAAACGTTTGTGTTTATCTTGAAAAATGATGTTTTATATGATTCAATTTCTCTTGATGCTTTGATAGAAAAGATAGAAAGTCATGACCTTGAGTTACAAAAGCAAAGCAAAATGAGTGGTTCTTCGCATCATCAGAATGTTGGTCTTTATTATAAAGGTAGCATACCTTCGGTGAAAGTTGGTGAATCACCAAAGACCGGATTCAGTGTTGAAAAGATGAAAGAACCACAAACAAGCTCATCAAGCTACAATCCTGGATACCATTCATCTTCTTCAAAAGCAAGCCCTGAAGAATCTGAAGAAGTTCTCTGCAACATTGCTCTTAAACTGAAGAATTCTCCGGCTATGAGCATCAATGCAGCTAAGTAACAAATGAGTTTTCTGGCATCTGTGTTAGAGTCATACGAAGGTTTAGTGTCTGGGAAAATTGGAAACTCAGAGCTGACAAAGGAAGATTACGACCAGATCGACCCAGCAGAAATGGAACTCATTGACATACGTTGGTGTTTAGCAAGTTGCATCCGAAGAGCACAGAGGTATATGGAGATTACTGGGAAGCAGTCAATAGGTGGTCCGTCAACTAAGCTGGGATTTGATAATTCCAAAGTGACCTGCTTCAGATGTAAGCAAAAAGGTCATTTCAAAAGAGAATGCAAAAACTCTGAAGTTGACGAAACTGAAAAACCTTTCAATGATGATTATTACCGAAAGGCGATTTACCACCGTAGCAAAGAAGAGCCAAAAATGATCGAAAATAATACCAAAGAGAAGTCAAGAGCATGTGCCATAATCCATGATGATGAAGGGTATGATTGGAGTAAGATTCTTCCAGAAGAATATCGTATTGATAATCGATTTACAGCTCATGGCAGAACTACATCAAAGAGTAAACATCATGTCTTTGTTGCTGAAATAAAAGAGAAAACTCGAGAAGAAATTCCGAGTGAGAAAACCGATAGAGAAATATTCATTGTTGGGTGTAGAATGGAGAAAATGCAGGAAGAGTATGAAAATGCTGTAAGAAACAAAAGATGGGACAAGAAGCGAGAATGTTATGTCAACAGAGATGGTGAACCTATTGTTCCCAGGAGTGGCATAGTTCATGATGATGTTCTTCTAGTAATTCCTCGATCCGGCGAATACTATTCAAATGTTGAAAAAGATAAAACATATGCAAAAAGGCTGGATAAAATCATACGAGATGCAATGACATCAAGTTTGAGGAAGAGGGATGAAGAAAGAATGAAGAAGAATGTTGAAAATTTAGTTGATAATTTGAAGAAAGTCGATGAGGAAGTTAAATTCGAAGCTGTGAAAGTTGAGGAAGTGAAAGAAAAGGAAGAGAAAGTTGTGGTGAATGAAGAATTTGTGAAAGAAGCTGCTACTGAAGAACAGCAATTTGATGAGATGAAGAAGAAAGAAGAAAAAGAAGTGAAAATGAGAGTTTGGAAGTTGGTGATGATGTTAGTGTTGGTGAAGAAGAAAAGAAGAAAGATGCTGATTAGACTGAAACAGCAAACACCGAGGTGTCAATCATTGAGGTAAAATCTGATTCTGAAATCTCAAAAACTGTTGAACAGTGCAAGAAATGCATGGAAACGTGCAGTGCTTGTACTGATAAAGACGAAAAGTTCAGAACAAGAGATCTTGAATTTACCAAAATAGAAGAAGTTTTCAAAAATAAATACAAAGAAATGTTAGAAAATGAAAAGGTTTTAAAAGATAATGATGAAAAGCTGACACAAAAATATAAAAAAATAGAAAAAGAAAATGAAGTTTTGAAAGAAAATGTTTCGAAAATAACAGAAGAATGTGTTAAAAAAGAAAATGCATGTCAGGAAATGAAGAAAGAGTATGATTCAATAAAATTGGCTTATCACATTACAAAAGAGTCATATGAAAAGGTGAAGAGTAAAATGAAACTTGTTCAATCGAGATTGAAATACTGTTCTGAAACAACTGATACGCTTAAGCGAAAGTATGAAATAAAGCAACAAGTTGTAAATTCTTACATTGAGGATGTTGCTAAGCTAAAGCGTCAGATTGCTGATTTAGAATAGGATAACAACAAGTTAAAAAGTTATCATGCATCATCATATGTGCTTGAACGTATTTTCAACATAAAACCGGGTGATGATGATTCTGAGAAAAACAAGAAAGGCACTGGCTCAGAGTTTCATCAAGTTCCTCCACCGGAAAAGTTTGCATTTTATGATGATGAAAAGGTCGAAAAAGCTTTCAACTTGGTAGATCAATTGCCAGATAACATTGACGTAACCTATTCCAAATCTGATGATTCTAGTGATTCAGAGGTGGTAGGTAAGGTCGTTGAAAGTGTGTTGAAAGAAGAGTCGGTTGAAACAGGTAAATCTGAATCACAGGATGAAAATGAAGGTAGTTTTCATGAAGAATATCTGAAAAACTCAAAATCTGAGAAAAATTTGAATGATGATTCAAAAGGATTGGTTTATACCATGATTGGATCAAACAAATTATTTTTAGATATTGTATTCCCGATTCAGAATGTGATTTCAGAAAAGATTGACAAAGTTTTCAAAATGGTTGAGATTGAAAAATCTGAAATTCCAAAGTTTGCTGGAAAAGGTCACAAAACTTTTTATAACAAACCTGGTTTCAAGAAGAAAAACATGAAGGCTGGGTTGGGTTATAAGAAGAAACAAAGTTGGAAAAGAAATGAAACGCCAAATTATCAGACAAAGATGAATTTTGTTCACGGAACAAGTTCCGAAGAAAAGAAAGAACTCCAATTTAGGCGTCAGTCTAATGAAGAGTTATATGCTTAGAAAAAGCAACAACAACAGGTCAAAGATGTCTCAAAGAGAACATGTTTCAAATGTGATCAAACAGGACATCTTGCTCGCAAGTGTCCAAATATGAAACCTGTTGATGTTAAAACGAAAAGGAAGTCTGATGATGTTGAGAAACAGAAATCTGAGGATGTGAAACAAAGGTCAAACAGATTTGATTCAAAACAAACTTGGAGGTACAATACAAATAAGTTTGCTTTGAATCAAACTTGGAAATCAAACCCGAATAGGTTCGATTCAAAACAGACCTGGAATTCTCACACACCCAGATTTAGAACAACACAAAGTTGGAAAACAAATGTCGATGCAACGAAACCAAACCAGTTTTGGAAACCAAAAGTTGTTGTTCAAAATTAAAATGTTCAAAAAGATTCAGATTTTTACAAAAGAGGGACTCCAAAAGGTCAAACATGGACAGTTAAGAAACAAATGACTTCGGTAAATGATGGAAAAGTTGAAGTCAAAATTGACAAAATCTTTGTTCAGAATGACAAAGATTTTCGGAAGTTAAATGATGCATATTGTGTTGAAATGCCTAAGGTCAAACAGACCTGGGCTAAATTGTTCAAATAATTAAATAGTTTGAATGTGCAGGTGCTCAAGAAAATTGAAGACTGTGAGAATGGAAATCGGAGCAGCCTGGCACAAGAAGAGGAGGCTGCTGAACCCTGTGTTGGTTGAAACAAGGAGTTTGTTTGTTTTCTGTACATAAATAAACAATATTTCTAAAAACCCTAAAAATTGAAAAATTTAAAAATCCAAAAATATGTTTTCTTTTTGTAAAAAAAATGAAAAATAAAAAAATATGTTTGTTTTTAAATTTTGTCAAATATTCAAAAATTCAAAAAATATGTTGATTGAATATGCCGAAACCCTCACGGCGGAACAAACATGAGTACTTTCACAAGATTGAAAAACGGTTTTCAAACTGTCGAAAATCAATGGGTTGTAAATCATGGGGGTACGTTATATTTTCTGCAAAACAGAGCATGAGATGCAGAAAATGGAGGGCGAGACAATGCTATCTACATCGGTTTGTCAAATTTTCTTTAAATGGTTTTGCATTTTAGGGGGAGTAAGATTTTTCAGAAAATCCAAAAACATTAGAAAATTTGAAAAAGCACAAAACTCATTTTTAATTGAAAAATATTGGAAAACGACAAAAACATGAGAAAATGAAAAAGAGCTTTTGTGTAAAAAGAGGAAATGATAGTACATCAGTAGACAATCACAGTACGCTAAAGAATTGGAAAGTTAAAATGTGATAAACGGTCTCACTGATGATATGCCAGTAGGTTTTTACACGCTTAGTAGATTGTTTTCGAGATATAAACCTAAATATCAATACTTACTTATCTCGTGGGGAACATCTCTCGGATATATGGGTAACCCCCGAAATCTTGTTTGAAAGGCTTTTTATTTCTGACATACTAGGTCTTTGTGCGTGGTGATATCTGGGGTATTATACCTGGACTTCAGATTTTGCGGGAGCAATAGCCTAGTCCTCGTATAATACTTTGCACTACTTTATTTTTAAAGCTCACCCTCAGCATAAAAAATGATGAAACATTGAAAAATGCTAATCACGTGCTGTTGAAGAAAAGATTCTCTAAAGGGAACCCACCGAAAACTCGAACCATCATCTCTCTGATTTTGCGGAAGAAATAGCCTGAGCTCTCATGGTCTCGCATTCACCCCTTACATATATCATTAGTGTACACTCACCTGTAAGACTGAATATAGAAGTCTGGATACGGGAGTATATTCTGAGGTGGGACACGCGAATAAGTTAAGTCCTTAAAACACTAATCTCGTATCTCGAATCAATTGAACTTTGTGTGAAAATTTAAGTGGATCAGTATACTGACAATCTAAGTGAATCGTTTAGAACTTAAAGTGTTTAAAGCTCAACGGTACTAGTGATTTGTCATAAACTGATATGATCCTCTGACGCAAACTCAAACAAAAATACTGTCTGTAAATATGTTTGTAAATATTTCATTACTGCTTTATGTTTCAGAAAAATACAAAAAGATTTTTGATTCTGCTTTAGTTTCAACAACCGATGTCTGAATGCTGAGTTTCAAAATCCAAATATCCTGATTGTGTTTCTGAAAATAAAACAAGTTCATTAATTTGAAACTTGTAGTTTTAAAATCAAAAATAAAAAACAGTTTGTGATATCTCCAAGGTCATTAATTTGGACTTGGATGATTAACTGTGAGGGATTTGGATGATTATATTGTTAAAATTTGTTGAAAAGAGCCAGTTTTCGATGTTGGATTCTTAAAAACTGCCAAATCAATGAAGATTGTTGATAGGGGGAGAGAATAAAGTAATTCTGGATATATTCATATTATTATATCTTAAAGCGAGGATTTTGATTTAGAAATTTTAAAAGAGCCAGATTACGATTTCTGGACAATTTCGAAATGTTTGTACTTATAAACGTTTGAGAATTGCAGATGTTGTACCAGACTACGATCCTGACAGCCGAGTCTAAGGGGGAGTCTGAAGACGAGCTCAACGCAAGAGGAAGCGTGGATTCAAGGAGCCATGTAACTATCCTGAAGGAGCTTGTAACCGGAAAGCAGGTGTCGATCCCAAAAGCACGGAAGCTTGACGAAAGGGGGAGCCTGAAGAGAAAGAGTCTAAGCGAGAGGAGGAGCAATTGAAGGTGAAGACAGATCCACGAGGATTTTGTTCAAGAAAGAGGGAGTCTGTGGTTGCTGATGATATCAAACCTGCAAGAAGACTCAAAGAGAGAAAGAAAGAGAAGATGCTACGAGATTGACTACGGCAATATCCAAGGGGGAGTTTGTTGGTGCAGTAATGTCTATCGCCTTCGTCAATACCAGTCCGTAGCAGATACTGAAGAATTCAAGTGCTTTATATTGTAATTAGATAGGATAAACCAGAGCTCGGTAGTCAAGAAAATAGGGTTTTAGTGTTGGTTGACCAGTCCATATGAACTGGCAAAGCCAATTCATATGAAGTGACCACTTCGTGTGAAGTGGCAAAGCCAGTCCATGTGAACTGGCAACATCAAAACCAGTCCATGTGAACTGGCAACATCAAAGCCAGTCCATGTGAACTGGAAACATCTATAAATAGGAGCTCTTGGTCATTCATTTGTAACGATTCAGAATTTGGTAGCGAAGCTCTGCCGGATTTTCTCCAGGTGCTGTAATACTATCATATCAATACAAGAGACATTTTAAAGTGAATCAAGCTGTAATCAAGTCCGTATCACTGAATTCCGCCTTTAATTCGGATTAAAACTCTTCTGATCGACTCGTTTAGGTCGTACAACGTTCCTACATACATACATACACATAATACAGGTAAAAAGCATGTATTTTACTAACTACCGGGTATTTTATCTGACGTTTCATCGCGTTTTAATGCTTTTAAAAATTATTTTATTAACTTATAAAAATAATCCTACTAAAATATTACTGAATAATATTTTGTCATTCCAAATTGACAGCGTTATCCATGCTTCGCAATATACAATCGGTATCGCGCGGTATGTGCTTAAATTCGCAAAATAAGAATTTTAAGCGTTTTAATTAATTTTTCTTCACGATTATGATTAGAAATAAGATTTTAATCATAACGGAATATTTTTAGGATTTTAATATTATCCAGGCGGTCACCGACGTTCGTTTCGCATTGTGTTCATTGCGCGATAAGCGTTTATCTTTTCATTGCCAACTGACTTTCTAATTTAGTTTGGATTTACCAAACTTCTGTTATTATTAAATAACACCATATCTAATAAATCTTATTATTATTCAGTCATTACAAGTGTCACAACAGTACGGTACTGGCCTAATTTGCCGGGTGTCACAATCTCCCCCTGTTTAGGGAATTTCGTCCCCGAAATTCTACTCTACCGGTTTGGATTTCGGACTAGATGGGAATAGGTTAGGATATTTTTGCTGCATCTGATCTTGTCGCTCCCAAGTGAACTCAGGTCCACGTCTAGAGTTCCATCGGACCTTCACCAGCTTTATTCGACTTCTTCGAAGCTTCTAAACCTTCTCATCTAATATTTCCACAGGTTCTTCGATAAATCTAAGTTTATCGTCTATATGAACCTTGTTTGGGGTATGATTAGTGTTTCATCCGATAAACACTTCTTCAGATTGGAGACATGAAACACATCATGTACTCCCTCCAACTCTTGTGGCAGCTTGAGTCTATATGCGACTGGTCCAACTCGAGATAGGATTTCAAAAGAACCTATGTAGCGCAGACTCAGCTTTCCCCCTTTTCCAAACCTAACAACACCCTTCCAGGGTGACACCTTCAACATCATGTGATCTCCAACTTGAAACTGCAACGGCTTTCTCCGGTTGTCTGCATAGCTCTTCTTTCGATCAACGGCAGCCTTCAACTTTCCCTTAATTAGAACAACCTTGTCGGTGGTTTTGATGATGGTATGATAACTATTGTTATATGAAAACTCAGTTAACGGGAGATGAGTATCCCAGCTTCCACCGAAATCTATCGCATAAGCACGTAGCATATCCTCTAGGGTCCAAATGGTCCTCTCACTCTGACCATCCATTTGAGGATGATATGTGGTATTCATATCTATTCGAGAGCCTAGTGATTCCTAAATGGATCGCCAAAAGTTGGAGTCGAATCGCCTGTCTCTATTAGAAATGATTGATACAGGCACTCTGTGTCGGGCTACAATCTCGTTAAGATATAATTGCGATATCTTTCCCATCTTGCCGGTTTCCTTAATGGGCAGGAAATGAGCAAATTTCGTTAATTGATCGACAATTACCCAAATGGTGTCGTATCGCGTGGCATACGAGGTAATTTAGTAACGAAATCCATCGTGTGATGTTCCAATTTCCATTTAGGAATCTCCGGTTGCTGCAGGAGCCCGGATGGCTTCTAATGTCAGCCTTGACTTTCGAACATGTCAAACATTTACTGACGTAAATCGCGATGTCCTTCTTCATGTTTGGCCACCAATAAAACTTCTTGATGTCTTGGTACATTTTGGTAGATCCCGGGTGAATGGAATATCGGGATTTATGAGCTTTGTTCATCACTAGCTCACGTAGGTTTCCTCTCAATGGAACCTAGATCCGATTCATGAAGTACATGATTTCATCTTCCTTCAGTATTAATTCACACTCCAATACCCTCAAACCTTATTTCCTCAAATTCTTTTCTCTTAGAGCTTCTTTTTGTGCCTTGCGAATCTAAGAAGTCAGACTCGTTTGGATAGTTAATCCCAATGCATGAACATGTAGAGGCTTCTCTCGTTCTTTCCTACTAAAGGCAACTGCAATAACATTGGCTTTACCAGGGTGATAACAGATATCACACTCGTAATCATTGAGAAACTTTACCCAACGCCATTGTCTCATGTTGAGCTCTTTTTGATCGAAGATATGCTGAAGACTCTTGTGGTCGGTGTAGACGGTATACTTAGTGCCATACAAGTAATGTCTCCAAATCTTCAGAGCAAACACGACTGCTCCTAGCTCTAAATCGTGTGTTGTGTTGTTCTTCTCGTGCACTTTCAGTTGTCCGGAGGCATAGGCTATTACTTTGTCCTTCTGCATTTGCACGCATCCAAGGCCCAAACGTGATGCATAATAGTTTACAACAAATCCATCAATTCCCTCAGGCAGGGATAGGATTGGTGCACTACACAATCTCTCCTTCAGCATCCTAAATGCTTCCTCTTGTTTCTATGTCCAATCAAACTTCTTATACTTCTGGGTCAATAGCGTCAAAGGCTGCGCTAATCGAGAGAAATTTTCTGTAAATTTCCTGTAGTACCCAGCAAGTCCTAAGAATTTTCTCACTTCGAAAGGGGTCTTTGGTGCTTCCAATTCTTGATCACTTCAATCTTCGAAGGATCCACATGTATTCCCTTTTCATTTATAACATGTCTGAGGAAATGGACTTCCAGGATCCAGAACTCACACTTTGAAAACTTGGCATACAATTTCTCCGTCTTCAATAACTCCAAAATCAATCTCAGGTGTTGCTCGTGATCTTTCTTGGTTCGTTAATAAATAAGTATATCATCAATGAATACTATCACAAATTTATCCAAGTAAGGCTTACATACCTTGTTTATGAGATCCATGAACACCGCTGGCACATTAGTTAGGCCAAAAGGCATGACCAAAAACTCATAATGGCTGTACCGTGTTCTAAAAGCGGTCTTAGGGACATCTTCGTCGGTGATCTTCAACTGATGGTATCTCGAGCGTAAGTCGATCTTCGAGTAATAACTGGATCCTTGCAATTGATCGAACAAGTCATCAATTCTCGGAAAAGGGTATCGATTGTTAATGGTTAACTTGTTCAGTTCCCAATATCTATGCACATTCTGAAAGAACCATCTTTCTTCTTCACAAACAAAACGGGCGCTCCCCAGGGTGAAAAGCTCGGTCGAATAAAACCCTTATCTAACAAATCTTGAAGTTGATTTGATAATTCCTACATTTCAGATGGCGCTAATCTATAGGGAGATTTCACAATAGGTGTTGCGCCTGGTACAAGATCGATTCTAAACTCAATCTGTCTCACAGGGGGTATTCCAGGTAAGTCTTCTGGGAAAACTTCTAGGTATTCTCGAACTATCGGAATGTCTTCGACTCTTCTTCCTTCAACTTTAGTGTCGACTACATTGATTAAAAATGCAGGGTAACCTTTACGTAACATTTTGTGCATCTTCATTACACTAACGATTCCAGACTTGTGGTTTGCACAATTTCTGTGAACTAGTATTACTCCATCGTTGGGACGAGGTATTCTCACACGCTTCTCCGAGCACACGATTTCAACCTTGTTTCTGGATAGCCAGTCCATTCCTACCACCACATCAAAACTTCCCAACTCCATTGGTAACAAGTCGATACTAAAACTATGGTCGTTTAATCAGATAATACAACCACGAATGACCTTATCAGTTTCTATCAATTTACCATTTGCTAATTCTATTGAATACTTTTTATCTAGCTTAATTGTTTGTGAACACAGAAACAGTTCAAAGTTTTTCGAAACACAGCCAAATCAGCTCCAGTATCAAATAGTACAAATGCAAAGTGGTCATTGATTAAAAATGTACCAGTAACAACCGCGGGGTCTTCACGTGCCTTACCAGCATTCAGCTCAAATGCCCTTCCCCTTGCACTTTGGCTTTTCAACTTCAGACAATCTTTCTTGAAATGTCTTAGTGCTCCACACTTGAAACATCCTTCAAGTTTGGTTCCATCAAGGGTGCTCTTGGCGTAGCATTCATGAGCAGCATGTCCATCTCTGCCACATCTACCACATTTCTTCTGCTCGTCTCCCTGAGCCTTTTTCTTCATGTTACCATTATCATTTCTGCTCGCATCTCTACCCGAATTACTGGTGTTGGCCACAAATGCTTTACCAGTGTTGCATTTCCTCTCATGCTTCTCATCAGAGCCATTCCTTGGACTCTCGAATTTCCGTTTCTTAAAATCCCTAGAATGATGTTTCGAATGCTCCTGTCGATCTATCTTCTTGTCTGCGATAACTTTTACGGCTGACTTCCCAGTCTCGCCCTTTTTGTTAGAACTGCTTTTATGGACATCATCATCAGTTAGTGATTTGGCCAAAGAGGTAGCTTCCAATTAGGTAGTGGGTATGGCGGATGTAACCAGACCGCGTATCTATGGCGCTAATCCCCAAATATACCTTTCGACCTTCAAATAATCAGGAGTGACCATTCGGGGAACCAACTTGGCCAGATCAATGAACCGAGACGTGTATGCTCTGACATTCAAACCTTCCATGGTCAGATTCCAAAAATCGGTCTCGATTTTCTACAATTAACTATGCGGGCAGTATTCCTTAAGAAGCATTTCTTTTAGTTCATCCAGGTAAGACCGTAGGCAGCGTCTTCTCCTAAAATTTGAACTTGGGCATTCCACTAGGATAAAGCTTCGTCAAGAAAGGAACGTGATGCATACCTAACTCTCTAGTCTACCGTACAACCGCTGATTGCAATAACTGACTCCATCTTTTCGATCTATCTAACTATATCAAGGGGTCCTTCAGCACCAGTAAATAACCTTGGGTTACAACCCTGGAATGTTTTGCATGTACAACCATGCACTGTTTATCAAGGTTAATGAAAAATCAAGATTACTCTTAGATCATATCATAACACATGAATTTACTAAAACCTTTCCAATCATTATTCAACCTGGAGGATTTCCAATTGGTGCTCCACCCATTCCGTGTGTATTCGTACCATGACCATGTCCCTGCCCTGTGTTTTAGTTAGCTTCACACTGATCCATAGCGGTGCCAACATGTTGAGCAATTAGCTGCTGAAGAAACAATGATCTGATTAGACCGGAATCAATCAAATCGGGGGTTTTGTCTCTGCATAAAAGGGTTAATCCTCTTGCTGATTCGATTGGTTTGCTTCCTTCTCCGGTGATCACTACAAAACAGAAAGCCATTAGACTCGCCATGGGGAGAATGGGGGTTCTCTCCGTTACCACCCTCTGGCATGAGAATAAGTACAGTGATCTCAAGGTAGAAGATAAAGTAGTAAAAGTGAGACTAAGTGAAGATAAGTTGTGAGATCATACCTGATATGTCTTATTTATAACCGGATTTTTGGCGGGAAAATGGTGTAACGGAGAGATTAACGGAAGCACTTCTCCGTTGGTAGTTATTTTTCCTTCCGTTAATCTTTGCACACGGATCGCAGATCTTGATCAACGGTTGGGGAGTTTCCACGTGGAAAGTGGTTTTGGGTAGACCCTTCTTCAAGTTAGTGCCATCATCATGATCTAGATGAGTGTCTAGGATTATGCCACGTCACCTTCAGTTGTAACCAAATGACCATGCACGATGAGCATTTAGGACTTTCTAGAAGGTCTACAGCTATAAGCCATGATGCTTTCGCCACGTGTCCCTTCTGTTATAACAGAAAGATTCCTTTATTTAAGCCTTGATTTCAGGCGCGCAGAGATGTTTAGGATTTTATCTTTAAGTCTCCTTACGCGAGCCCTCGCAAGGGTGTTGAATGAATGTTTGTTTTTCCTTTTCTCTGGGGTATGGTTTTCGAAGGCTGCTTTTTCCAAAATCCTGTTTAGAACTGCTGCGCGGTCGTACAGGGTCTTATTCAGGATGTTCTTGGAGTAAGGTTATGGTATGGTCCTATGCGCCTGCGCAAGGTTTTTGGGACCATAACTCTTCAAGTCCACCCAGTCCAGTGTTGCTTCTATGCAGGTAGGTGGAGCACTAGACTATATAAAATGAAGTGTGCACTTTTTGCTTTTGAGAAGTAGCAAGGTTGTTCGACGCAGGGTATGAAGAATCTTCTTGTAGAAGATATTTTCTTGTTTCTTCAGGCTGAGGTTTTCATGATTTCAAAATTTGAAAAATTTGACCCATGGCATGAAGCAGGTAAAAGGTACTGTGCTGATTGTTGACACGTGACGGTTAGGTGACAAGCTGTTACTTATCAGACGTCCACCATTAAATGTGCGTTGTCAAACGTGGTTCATATGCACTCGTGAGGTTGTTTCCCCGTATGCGCCAAAGGTTAGCTGGGACATCAGTTGTCTTGACTTTTAGTGGGGATCATTACCAGTGTTGTCGTAATTGTTGTTGAAAATGAATAATAACGTCCGCCTCCTGATGTGGCAGAGGCTTTAGAAGACAACCACAGTTGCCATTTATTTCAGATTTTTTTAGGATATTGAATCTGTTTTTTTGGTCAAACGCGTTTTTGCATAACTTATGTTATTATGTTGCCGCACGAATAACCTTGTTACTGTGCTGTCGCGCAGGTAACTTTGTTGATGCGCTGCCGCGTAAATATTAATGTGCTGTACGTTTTTTAGTTACAATGTTTGCATGAGTACAATTACTTTGTTTAGGTACGGCAAATAAAGATGTTATTAAGCTCATGTGTGAACGTAGAGCTGGACCTTATGCGGTACTGGTGACCACGGACCGTTCGAGCCTGCGCTCATGCTCGTTGTTTTGTTTTTCCATGGCTAGCATGCGAGGTGACGGGAGGCTGATTTCTGTCAGAATTACTGCTTCCGAGCCGTAAACAAGACTAAATGGTGTTTCTCCCGTGCTTGTCTTTGGCATGGTACGATGAGCCCATAGAATACTTGGAAGTTCATCGACCCAGCCTCTTCTTGCGGTTCCCAAGCTTGCCTTAATGCCATCTACAATCTGTTTGTTAATGCTTTCGACTTGACCGTTTGCCTGTGGGTGTGCCACGGAGGCTAAACTATGTTCAATGTGCATTTCTTTTAACCATTTTTGTAGATCGTCAGACGCAAAATTTGTATCGTTGTCCGTGATAATGTGCAGTTGCAACCTGAACCGGCATATGATGTGTTACCAGATGAATTTTCTTATTATCATTGCGGTGGTTAATGCTAGCACTTTGGCTTCTACCCACTTGGTGAAGTAATCCACAACAACTATGATAAATTTCACTGTGCCAGGCGCATCGGGAAAGGGGCCTACCAGATCAATTCCCCATTGTTGGAAAGGTCATGCTGCTGTCACCGAGACCAAGGGGTTCTTTGGACAAAGTGTCTTTGGGGCATGCTGCTGGCACGAGGTGCACTTACGCAATATTTCAACAGTGTCCAGATGCATGCCGGGCCAGTAATAGCCTGCGCTCATGATTTTTGCTACTACCATGCGAGGACCAGCGTGGATTTCGTATAGCCCTTCATGAATTTCTCGAACTAAATACTATGTGTCACGTTTGTCTACGCATCTTAGAAGAGGACCCATATAAGATTTGCGATATAGAATTCCATCCGCCATTTCATAATTTAGCGCTTTGTGTTGAATTTTTCTTGCTTCCGTCTTTCCTTCTGGAAGAGTTCCATGTTGCAAGTACATAATGATTGGGGACATCCAAGATGGATTTCAAATTTCTATCATATTCATGTGCCTTAGAGGGACGGATGGGTTTGAGAGAATTTCAATGCGGACCTCTTTTGCCAGGTCTTTGAAACTTGTGGCGGCTAACTTGCTTAGCGCGTCCGCGTGCTTGTTCTCACTTCTGTTAATATGGATGACTTTGAAAGTCTGAAGTTTATTGATTAATGTTCTTGCTTGCTCGAGATATAAGGCCATCGTTTCACCTTTTGCGTCGTAGCGACCGTTAATTGGCTCAGCCACCAACAGGGAATCGACATGTGCTTTTTGCCCCCATTATAATTGCTAAGCGGAGACATGCGAGGAATGTCTCATACTCTACTTCGTTGTTAGTTCTTTTAAAATCTAGCCATATAGCGTAGGTAAGTTCGTGGCTATCGGGGCTGACTAGGCGAAGACCAGCCCTTGCGCCGTCATCGTTGGAAGCGCCGTCCGTGTATAAGATCCAGACCCTATCGTCGAAGACTGAGGTAGGATTATGTATGGCTTCGCACTCTTGGATTTTGTCGACAGGGACTTTAGTAACAAAATCTGCTAGAACTTGCCCATTGATTGCTGGGCGCGGGTATACAGGATGTTATATCCGCCTAGTTCAATGTCCCATTTTGCTAATCGGACCGCGACATCCGGCTTGGATAAGATTTGTCCCAAATGATAATTTGTAAGAATAGTTATAACGTGGCCAGAGAATGTCACGGCCCTCGACCCGGTTTGACCCGTTTCAGGAGCCGCGGAACAGAAAAACCCGTGGTATTTATTTAATTGAGTTAACAGCGGAAGTTTTCTTCAGGATCTTGTTAAAACTGCAATTTTCCTGATTATTTTATTTCACAACTCGGGATTAAAACCCCGGTAATTTACAAACATAAGATTTCACGGAGAAATCTTTATTTTACAAAACATGTTTCTTTATTTTATAATGAGCCACTTCCTTAAGCTTGTAGTGCTTCGCGGCACTTTTCCTGGATCACAACAGATCACCTGAAACATGTTTGAAAAAGGTTTTGTCAGCGGGAAATACTGGTGAATCATTCTATTTATTAAAATGACACGTTTGTTATAATTTACAGTATTAAGAGCGATTACAATGTTTCTCAATATCAACCAACTACCCACGGTATTTGTCACTCGACTCGTTTCTGTGACTATGGTCATATCACCCATTGGCTGCCCCAATGGTGAAGATTATCAAGTAATGTACACACAACCCCACATACCGGCTGTAATTTGGTGATTGCAAAGACTTAATCCCTGTAATTTATAACTTTGAAAATAAACATGATTTTGAAAGTAATGTGATAAAAAGAGAATGACTCACATTGTAGATTTAACACGAGCAGAGTCTAGTTTATGAATTAGCCTTGTTAACCTAGTTTAAATAACAATGCACACAAAACTAGGTTAGTAACTAATACAGCATTTACGATAACTCACGAGATCAAACCCTCACAATGAATGACAAAGTGCAATACTTAAACATCCATCGAATTCACGATGAATGACAAAGCATAACCCTAATGTGGGCAGCACTTAAACATCCATTGGATAGTTTAATCGATCGGACATTGAATCGTAGCAGCGATCGAGTTATTACCCTGTATTGTGGCAGCACTTCGTGAATTGTGTGTTTCTATGGACTGTTTCTACTATATCTCAACGTACGTATTGAATTTCTACGTCGAATAAACGCAGAATGTCAAGTCCCAAGCCCATGTATTTAAACCTAAAATCTGTCCCCCTCGCGCCACGCGAGAGATCCTCTTGTGCGCGTGGCGCGAGAGACCCCAATCTACCCTAGGGTAGCTTCGTGTCCAGGTAGCTCAGCTGAGTTGGTCTCGCATGTAAATTAGATTTACACGTTAAACTGTTTAGATATTACCGACTAGGTTTTACCCCCCTGAGTTTTAGGGGCCCTGATCCTGATTCCGATTATTCTGAAAATTTTAGGGTTTATGCAGAATCACTTGGGTTTCTCAATTAGGGTTTCCTATTGGACAATTAAAGTAATAAATAGGACTTTTTAATAAGAGTTGTTACATTCTCCCCACCTTAATAAAATCTCGTCCTCGAGATTCACTGAAACAAGTATGGATACTTTCGCTTTATTTCTGATTCTAACTCCCAAGTGTATTCGGGTCCTCTTCTGGAATCCCACTTGACTTTAACTAGCACCAATCTCTTGTGCTTGAGAAATTTGATCTTCCGATCTTCGATTTGAAGAGGTTTCTCAACAAATTTTAACTTTTCATTTACCTCGATATCTTGGAGATGTACTACCAAGGATTCGTCAGACAAACATTTCTTAAGATTGATACATCATGTACTCCTGCCAGGTCCTCTGGTAGTTGTAATCGATAAGCAACTGGTCCTATACGTTGGATCACTGAAAATGGTCCTACGTATCTTGGACTTAGCTTTCCTTTCTTTCCAAACCGAACTACTCCTTTCCAAGGAGAAACTTTCAATAGTACTTTGTCTCCAACTTGAAATTCCAACGGCTTCCTTTTATTGTCTGCATAACTCTTCTGACGATCTCGAGCCGTCTTCAATCTTTCTTTGATCTGAGTGATCTTATCAGTGGGTTTTTGCACAATCTCCGGACCTGATAATTGACTTTCTCCTATTTCTGGCCAACATAATGGAGTTCTGCACTTTCGTCCATATAGTGCTTTGAATGGGGCAGATTCGATACTTGAATGATAACTATTGTTATAGGAGAATTCAATTAAAGGTAGGTGGTCATCCCAGTTTCCACCAAAATCTATCACACATGCTCGGAGCATGTCTTCTAGAGTTTGTATCGTCCTTTCACTTTGCTCGTCTGTTTATGGATGATATGCAGTGCTCAAGTTCAGTTTAGTTCCCATGGCTTCTTGGAAACTTGTCCAGAAGTGCGAAGTGAAACGACTATCTCTATCTGATACAATGGAGAGTGGAACTCCATGTAGGGATACGACTTCATCTACATACAACTTTGCCAACCTTTCCATGCTAAAGGTTTCTTTCATAGGTAGAAAATGAGCTGATTTGGTTAATCGATCCACAATTACCCAAATCGCATCATTACCTTTTCTGGTTTTAGGCAACTTAGTAACAAAATCCATTGTTATGAGTTCCCATTTCCATACTGACATTTCTAATTGTTGTAGTAGACCTGAAGGTTTCTGGTGTTCTGCCTTAACTTGTGAACAAGTAAGACACTTAGAAACATATCTAGCTATATCCTTTTTCATGCCTATCCACCAGAAATTATTTCTTAAATTTTGGTACATCTTATTGTTTCCAGGGTGTATGGTATACCTAGATTTATGGGCTTCTTCTAAAATCTTATTTCTTAATTCTCCCTGCTTAGGTACCCAAATTCTTCTTTTGTGGAATCTCCAAATTCAATCAGCTCCTTGTTCTAATTCTTTTATTCGTCCTTTCATTCCTTCAGCATCATCCTTGATTGTTGTTTCCTGAACATTCCTTAGTTGTTCCATTAAATCTACTTGTAGATTTAATCTGAGAGCACGAACCCATCGTTGTTTCTCATGATACTTACGACTTAAGGCATCTGCAACTACATTAGCCTTTCTTTCGTGATACTGAATATCACAGTCGTAGTCACTTAAGATTTCCATCCATCTCCTTTGTCTCATGTTTAACTCTTTTTGCCCAAATATATATCTTAAACTCTGATGATCTGTATAGATAGTAAACTTACTTCCATACAGATAATGTCTCCAAATTTTAAGGGCAAAAATTATGGCTCCTAATTCTAAGTCATGAGTTGTATAATTTTCCTCGTGCTTTTTCAATTGCCTTGACGCATACGCAATTACCTTCTTGCGTTGCATTAACACACATCCTAATCCTAGTTTTGAAGCATCACAGTAAACTTCAAAATCTTCAGTCCCTTCTGGTAAAGCTAGGATTGGAGCATTGGTTAACTTTTGCTTTAAAATCCTAAAAGCTTCTTCTTGTTTAGGTCCCCATTCAAACTTAACTGCTTTACAGGTTAGCTTAGTTAATGGTACAACTATTTTGGAAAAATCCTTAATAAACCGTCTATAATATCCAGCTAAACCTATAAAACTTCTAATTTCCATTGCGGATTGCGGAATCTTCCATTTGGTAATTGCCTCTATTTTAGAGGGATCTACGTGAATACCTTCGTGATTCACCATGTGACCTAGAAATTGCACTTCCTTTAGCCAAAATTCACACTTCGAGTATTTGGCATAAAGCTTTTCTTTTCTTAACAAAGTTAAGAGTGCATGCAAGTGCTCACAATGTTCTGTCTGACTTTTGGAATAAATAAGTATATCGTCGATGAAGACAATTACAAATTTATCCAAATACGGTTTACAGATTCTATTCATCATGTCCATAAATGCTGCAGGAGCATTTGTTAACCCAAAGGGCATGACTGTAAACTCGTAATGACCATACCTAGTCCTGAAAGTAGTTTTAGGTATGTCTTCCTCTTGTACCTTTAATTGATGATATCCGGAGCGTAAGTCAATCTTAGAAAAGTATCTAGCTCCTTAAAGTTGATCAAAAAGATCATCAATCCTAGGTAATGGGTATCGATTCTTAATTGTAACCTTATTCAATTCTCTATAATCAATACACATTCTCATCGAACCATCCTTCTTCTTTACGAACAATACTGGAGCTCCCCAAGGGGATGAGCTAGGTTGTATGAATCCTTTGCTTAGTAATTCATCTAATTGCTTTTTCAGTTCTAACATTTCGGTAGGAGCTAACCGATAAGGTGCCTTGGCTATCAGTGTAGTTCCGGGAATTAGATGAATCCTAAATTCTATTTCCCTATCTGGTGGTAATCCTGGTAACTCTTCTGGAAATATATCTGGGTATTCTGAGACTACAGGAATCTCCTTAAGTTCTTTACCCTTAGTACTAATGATTACTGAAATCATATATACTATTCCTTGCTTTCGTTCATAACTAGCAACTTTCATTACTGATATGAACTTCATGGGTTTACGTGGTTGATTTCCTGTAATCATGATTACTTCTACGGTAGGTGCCTGAATCTCTATAGAGTTCTTTTCACAAAGGATTCGAGTATGGTTGGCTACTAACCAATCCATTCCTAACACAACATCGAATTCAGCTAATTTCATAGGTAATAGGTTTGTAGAGAATTTATGACCTGAGAGTTCTATTTCTACATTTTGCAAAACCTTATCTATTTTAACTGAATTCCCATCTGCCGTTTCGACTGTAAAAATCTGCCTAAGGTTGGTTAGGGGTAATTTAAGAGCTTGGCAGAATAAAGTATTTATAAAACTTTGGTTTGCACCAGAGTCAAATAATACTTTTGCGTACACGTGAACTAGGAACGTACCAGCTATCACATCTGGAATGAGTTCTGCTTCTTGAGTGGTCAGCTGGAATGCTCTGACATTCTTCTTAGTAGCTCCATCGGTCGTCTTAGTTTTGTTGTCTGCTGGTTTGGCCAATTTAAGACATTCTGTTTTAAAATGCCCCACTTCTCCACAGTTAAAGCAGATTATGGTTTTCTTTCTGCAGTTTTCTTCACGATGTCCTATAACTTTGCAAAAGTTGCAGGTTATATTGCATTTTCCATAATGTTTCTTTTTGCAATTCCTGCAGAATTGAGGATTTGAGGATTGCCCTGTTCCTCTTTTCTTGAAGTTACTACTATTACCCACACAAAATCCTTGGGTAATTTTCTGAGCCAATTCCTTCTTCCTATTTTCATCTCTTGTGCGTACCAATTCGTCAGTTAGAGTATTAGCTAATTCTACCGCATCGTCAATAGTGTGAGGTCTCGCAGCTTTAATGATATTACGGATTTCGCTAATTAATCCCCAAATATAGCGAGAAATGAGTACCGACTCTGGCGAAGCCAGCGTTGGTACCACTCTAGCATATTCGAAGAATGTCGAAGTATATCCTCGACAGTCTACACCCATCATCCGATGGTTTAGGATTTTATTTGCCATTTGATCTTTTTCATACTCGGGACAGAATTTTCTTTCTATAAGATTCTTAAATTCTTCCCAGTTCATAGCATACGCCACGATCCTTCTTTTAGCTTGTAACACTGTGTTCCACCATTCTAGCGCCCCTTCTTTAAAAAGATTTGACGCATACATGACCTGATCTTCCTCGGCACATTTACTTATGGTAATCACTGCCTTAGTTTTCTCTAACCAACGCAGTGCTGCAATCGCCCCTTCGTTGCCTGCAAACTCAGCTGGTTTACAGGCAAGAAATTCTTTGTAAGTGCAACCAGGTGTTGCAGCTTTCATTTTCTTGAAAATTGTGGCTTGCAGAACATTATTGTTATTATTAATATGATTGCCTCCTCCATTTATACTATTACTGAAGTTATCTTCCTGAGTTCGTTTACTAGGAATGAGTGGTTGAGGTTCAACAGGTTTCTGGGCAGCAGCAAGAATTGCTGGAATAGCATTGGCTATTCCTTGAGCAACGATATCCTCGATATCTTGCCTATTTAACAATTGCTCTTCCTGATTTTGCTCAGATTGATTTACTTCATTTACTGGTTCATTACCAACGTTTGCCATCTGATAATTTTTATAATTTATTAGTATAAAATAAGAAACAACCAAATATAACAATTAATCGCACATAATCACATAAACAATTATATAATCAAAATTGTAAATTTCTAAATTTTCTTTTGTTTATATATTATAATATGCTTTCGTACACACTTTTATCTTACAATCGTTTTATTGGTTATTTTACACATACTGATTTTTATTACTATTATTGTTATTATACAAACACAGATTCACAACCTACTTCTCCCTCGTCAACTTGTATTTTTAATAACGATGTTCCCTCTCATCATATTTCCATGAGATTTGTCCTCCTATCTCTCGGATCCTATTTCCAGCATCCATCAGCTCTTCGCCAAAATGGCGGAGTTCAGCCATATTCTCATTACTCATCGGTAGATTTGGTATAGGTTCTGGATCGAACTGAGGGGAAAATGTATAGGGATTGTTGAGAAGGTTTTGGAACTGCCAATCATTAGTCCACCATTCATCCATTCCTAGAGGTTGGGTGTGGATTATAGGTTTTGGGATTGCTGGTTCCAAGTTCATTGGAATTTGGGTTTCAATAGGATAAGTAAAAACATTTTCATTGACAGGCTTAATAGTATCACAGCTTGCCAATATAAAATCTAGCTCCTCCTGCAATGTCATTTCTTGGGTTTGCTTAGAGCTTTCTCCAATTTCCATCTTTATCTGTCTAGATTCTTCCCCAATCTCTAATTCCATCTGTCTAGAACTCTCCCCCATTTCAATTCCTTTTCCTTTCTCTAAGGGATTGTTTATTTTAGGAATCTTCCTAGTGACGGGTTTCCTTCTACGCACACGCCTCCATCCTACCAATCTTCTCCTCTTTTTAGGCTTGGGTTTCTCCAGAGGTGGAGCGTTGAATTCTATAGGTTGTTCCACATCAGCAAAGTATCCAGTAAAATCTTTGGAAACTTCTATGTTTACAGGGTAGAGGTTGAGATTTTTTAGGGCTCCAGATAACTCATTCATGCTGTTAAGCATATATGTAAAAATAATAGTTAAAATTTTATAACAAATTTCACAGATAACCTTCAAATATTATTGCATACCGTATGTCTTTAATACAAAGGAAAATTGACAATTAAACATACTAGGTTTTATTTTATTTATTGGATAATGTTTCTGGCTTGTAAGTGATAAGGATGCTAATATTGGGTCATGGTATTCTAAAGATTTGCATTTACTGCTACGGTAGCTAGCATATAAAGATCCGCCCATTTTTCATCTAACTGGTCTTCCCACGGTGATTTACTGGTTAATTCCTGGGTTTCCTGTTTAACTTTCTTTTCTCGGATTTCTTTATTTTCTCCTGACTTTTCTTAAAAATCAAACTTCTTTTATTAGGAGAAAGTGGTTCCTCATATTGTGCTTTTCGAACAAATATTCCTTCTTCAGGATTTGCATAGGGTTTTGAGGAATTTGTTTGGGATGAACTTCCCTTCTCATTTGATGACCTATCTAATTTAAGATAGATGTTTGAAAGCTTTTGTTTACCCATACTGTAACTAACAAATAGTCAGTTAATAAAACACATAATCACATAATGGTAATCAGGAAAAATTAAGTACTTCTAAATACTTAATTAGCTTAACTCAGTGGCTCTGATACCACCTTTTTCTGTCACGGCCCTCGACCCGGTTTGACCCGTTTCAGGAGCCGCGGAACAGAAAAACCCGTGGTATTTATTTAATTGAGTTAACAGCGGAAGTTTTCTTCAGGAACTTGTTAAAACTGCAATTTTCCTGATTATTTTATTTCACAACTCGGGATTAAAACCCCGGTAATTTACAAACATAAGATTTCACGGAGAAATCTTTATTTTACAAAACATGTTTCTTTATTTTATAATGAGCCACTTCCTTAAGCTTGTAGTGCTTCGCGACACTTTTCCTCGATCACAACAGATCACCTGAAACATGTTTGAAAAAGGTTTTGTCAGCGGGAAATACTGGTGAATCATTCTATTTATTAAAATGACACGTTTGTTATAATTTACAGTATTAAGAGCGATTACAATGTTTCTCAATATCAACCAACTACCCACGGTATTTGTCACTCGACTCGTTTCTGTGACTATGGTCATATCACCCATTGGCTGCCCCAATGGTGAAGATTATCAAGTAATGTACACACAACCCCACATACCGGCTGTAATTTGGTGATTGCAAAGACTTAATCCCTGTAATTTATAACTTTGAAAATAAACATGATTTTGAAAGTAATGTGATAAAAAGAGAATGACTCACATTGTAGATTTAACACGAGCAGAGTCTAGTTTATGAATTAGCCTTGTTAACCTAGTTTAAATAACAATGCACACAAAACTAGGTTAGTAACTAATACAGCATTTACGATAACTCACGAGATCAAACCCTCACAATGAATGACAAAGTGCAATACTTAAACATCCATCGAATTCACGATGAATGACAAAGCATAACCCTAATGTGGGCAGCACTTAAACATCCATTGGATAGTTTAATCGATCGGACATTGAATCGTAGCAGCGATCGAGTTATTACCCTGTATTGTGGCAGCACTTCGTGAATTGTGTGTTTTTATGGATTGTTTCTACTATATCTCAACGTACGTGTTGAATTTCTACGTCGAACAAACGCAGAATGTCAAGTCCCAAGCCCCTGTATTTAAACCTAAAATTTGTCCCCCTCGCACCACGCGAGAGATCCTCTTGTGCGCGTGGCGCGAGAGACCCCAATCTACCCTAGGGTAGCTTCGTGTCCAGGTAGCTCAGCTGAGTTGGTCTCGCATGTAAATTCGATTTACACGTTAAACTGTTTAGATATTACCGACTAGGTTTTACCCCCCCTGAGTTTTAGGGGCCCTGATCCTGATTCCGATTATTCTGAAAATTTTAGGGTTTATGCAGAATCACTTGGGTTTCTCAATTAGGGTTTCCTATTGGACAATTAAAGTAATAAATAGGACTTTTTAATAAGAGTTGTTACAGAGAAGTACCTTCGTAATCTGCGTGAAGCGTGAACTAATGCCAGAACAAGTTTTTCCATGAATGAATAGTGAGTTTCTGGACCAGTCAACATCTTGCTGATGTAATAAATTGGAGTTTGGACTCCGTCTCTTTCAACGAGCAATACCGCGCCTACAGCTACATCTGACATGGAGAGGTATAAGATTAGTGGTTCTTCTTTTCGCAGAGTTGTTAAGGCAGGTAGTTGAATTAAGCATTCTTTCATTTATTGAAAAGCTTTTTCTGCCTCGGAAGTCCATTGAAACTGGCTCTTTTTCACGCAGTTGCGTAATGTGCTGATGAACGAATATGATTTGGCAGAATGGTTTGCTAAAAATCGGTTGAGCGCAGCTAGTCGGCCAGGGAGACGTTGCATCTCTTTGATGGATGCTGGTGACGGCATGAGCTGAATGGCCTCAACCTTTTCTGGATTGACTTTGAAACTGTCTTTGTTTACGATGAATCCTAAAAATTTTCCCTCCTCCATTCCGAACGAGCACTTAACTAGATTTAGTTTTAGGTTAACTTTGCGCAGAGAGTCAAAGGTGCGCTGGATGTTTGTGAGCATTAATTCTTCTTCGGGACTCATGATGACAAGGTCGTCCATATAGACTTCTACTGTTACGCCGATGTCCTCCCCGAAGACTTTATCCATTAGGCGTTGATAAGTAGCTCCCGCGTTGCGGAGACCGAAAGGCATTTTTGTGTAACAAAATATACCTTTGCCCGTGCGAAAAGCTGTCTTCTCTTCGTCCTCTTCCTTCATTTGTACTTGGTGATAACCCTTGTAACAATCTAGGAAGCATTTCCAGCGGAACGATGCCAAGGAATCCACCTTTGTATCCATCTTTGGGAGAGCGTAACAGTCTTTTGGGTAGGCTTTATTGAGGTCCTTGAAATCAACGCACATGCGCCATCCACCATTATGCTTTTGCACCATTACTGGGTTAGCCACCCAGGTTTGATATCGAACTTCGCACAGTATGCCGGCTTGAAGTAATTCAGCCACTTGTTTGTTCATGGCGCGAGCCTTTTCCGGGCCGAGGATGTGCTTTCCTTGTGCTACTGGTTCTGCTGAAGATCGAACATTCAAACAATGCTCCGTCACCTCTCTTGGTACGCCGATCATGTCCGCTGGGGACCATGCAAAAATATCCTTATTCTCGAACAGGAGTTTTCTCAATCTTGCGCGGATTGTCGGTGAGATGGTGTCTCCTAGCAAAATTGTCTGCTTAGGGCATTCATTGTTGAGTACCCATTTTTCTGGTTCGGTAGATGGAGATGGCTTCGCGACCTTTACTGTCGGGTCGTCATCTACAGACATCACTTCTTTGCTTGAATATAGAATTTCCACTCTAGTTTTTGTCGAAAAACCGCAAGCGGCGTGTGGTATAGATGTAATGATGCTGAACTCCATTTGTGAACGTCTTCCCAACAGTACATCATGGCGGGATGTAGCTGCCATGACCATGAAATTGACCGTAACGGTGCGCGAGTGCTCACCATCAGAGAGTGTTACAGGAAAGGAGATCTGCCCTAGCGGAAATACGGCTTCATTGTAGAAACCAATTAAAGGGAAATCGACTGGTTTCAAGCGCGCCTTGTCCTCTGGGTCTAATTGCTTGAAACACTGTTCGTAAATTATATCCATAGAACTACCTGGATCAATGAACATGTAATCAGTACGATAATGACCGAAAATACCAGTTATGATGACTGGTCGTTCTTCTTGAGGACCTCCTGGTACGACAGGGAAATTACTTGTTGTTCACGCTAGTGTTGATTATGGTTCCGTTTGTTGCTACGCGACGGTCCACCTTGCACCATGTATGTTTGCTCTTACTGCTTTTGCTATGGACGTCTCCCATGTTTTGCATCTTGTGACTTATTATTTTTAGGTGTTTTTCATCACTGAGCTGGGTGTCCCACTGTTGTAATGGATATGGGCCCAGCTCTGTACGATCGAATTGCTTCTGAGAATTTTGCTCCATACGAGATTCCTGACATCCAGATCTAAGATGTGTGAATTCGTATTTGGTGTTATACTGAGAGTATGCTTTGATTGACGATACATCGTAACAGGACACTCGAGATGCAATTATGGCTTGCAACTGAGTTGCAGACTCCTGTGTAGCTATTTGAGTTACTGATTTACAAGGTTGTGTAAAAAATTTCGTTCAGGGCGTTTCGAAATTTTACAAACCAATACGTTGGAGTTTCCTCTGGAAGTAGATCTGGACTACTATGAGTTTTGAGTTCCGAGGTAATAGGACCGTACACCTCGTGATGAACATCGTTATCATCGGATGCTTCTTCCACAATCCCCTCGACACGGGAAGCATGAGCAAAATTGCCCCTGCTCTCTGGTAGAGGGCCTGGTGGATGATTCGACGGAGCTTCTATCATGGAAAACAGAAGAGAAATGGATCAAGCGAGAAGATGAAAAATGAAAATAAAAGAATTGGTGGGCGCCAATGAAGAAACAGTGATCTGATTAGACCGGAATCAATCAGATCGGGGGTTTTGTCTCTGCATAAAAGGGTTAATCCTCTCGCTGATTTGATTGGTTAGCTTCCTTCTCCGGTGATCACTGCAAAACAGAAAGCCGTTAGACTCGCCATGGGGAGAATGGGGGTTCTCTCCGTAACCACCATCTGGCGTGAGAATAAGTACAGCGATCTCGAGGAAGAAGATAAAGTAGTAAAAGTGAGATTAAGTGAAGATAGGTTGTGAGATCATACCTGATACGTCTTATTTATAACCGGATTTTTGGCGGGAAAATGGTGTAACGGAGAGATTAAGGGAAGCACTTCTCCGTTGGTAGTTATTTTTCCTTCCGTTAATCTTTGCACATAGATCGCAGATCTTGATCAACGGTTGGGGAGTTTCCGCGTGGAAAGTGGTTTTGGGTAGACCCTTCTTCAAGTTAGTGCCATCATCATGTTCTAGATGAGTGTCCAGGATTATGCCACGTCACCTTCGGTTGTAACAGAATGGCCAGGCACGATAAGCATTTAGGACTTTCTAGAAGGTCTACAGCTGTAAGCCATGATGCTTTTGCCACGTGTCCTTTCTGTTATAACAGTAAGATTCCTTTATTTAAGCCTTGATTTCAGGAGCACAGAGATGTTTAGGATTTATCTTTAAGTCTCCTTACGCGAGCCCGCACAATGTTGTTGAATGAATGTTTGTTTTTCCTTTTCTCCGGCGCATGGTTATCGAAGGCTGCTTTTTCCAAAATCCTGTTTAGAACTGCCGCAAGGTCGCGTAGGGTCTTGTTCAGGATGTTCTTGGGGTAAGGTTATGGTAAGGTCCTATGCGCCCGCGCAAGGTTTTTGGGACCATACCCCTTCAGCTGCGCATGCTCTTCTAGTGTGGTAGGGAGTCCAGCATTGCTAGATGTGGGACCCTGTCTCACTTTCGGTGGCATATGGTCGTTTCTATTATTGGAACAATAATACTACGTAAGACAATATTTAAATAATTCAGTCGTCATATGTGAATAAATTAACTGTAGCGTTCAGAATCATAACCACACAACTAACTTGAAGAATTTTAGCCACAATTTAAAAGTTAGATATTTGATACTAGGAACATTTTTCTTGTGTCTAGTTTTAGGCACTAGTAAAGATAGGCGTAAATAAATTCAACACCCAATAACATGTTCACAAGGTTTCCATAGAAATATCAAATTGTTCGTACAAAATAGAAATAGAGTCACAAAATGAGACAAATACACAATACAAACATCTTTCACTTGAAATTCAAAAACTCCACCAGTTTCCTCACGAGCTCCTCAAGCTCTACTATCCTCCAATTTATTTGGTCCATGACACTATCGTCTAGATCCTGAAGCTCATCGTACCAATCCATTTGACCCTCGAAATCCTTCACCTTGTCCCGGGTCATCTCAAAGTCTGTGCGCATGGTAGCAATCTAACGATCACACCGTGAGCATCGTTCTATGGAAATGTCTCTCTGTCTCAACAGAAACGATTCTACAGCAGCTCTAAAGGTTGGCGCGGCTTCTTTTGCGGGGCGAGTTCTCTTTCTACGACGGGTATAAACCAGTATGGGTGTAGTAGAGGCTCGTGATTCCGATTGCAGATTAGACGACTTGGATTTGACCGACGAAGGAATCTCAGGTATAGGCTTAATAGTAGTAGCGAGTGGAGTTAACAACGGCTCTAGAGGTTGAGTCGTGACAGTAATGGCGTCCAGTGCAGGTGCTACCCTAAGGGATGCTACGGTCATAAAAACATTGCCATCTATAACAGGTACGGTGCCAGATGACTGCCCGATCTCGAAGACTGAGGGAGGGACGATCGAATCATCATCGTCACTTCGTTCATTGCTGGCGTAAACATAATGTGGGTTTGCCTGTCCTATTGAAGCAGGAAGGCCAACAACTATTGACGATGTAACACTGGCCGTGTCAATAGACGGTGGGATAGTGCGAGGTGGCTCTGGCAAAACTGAGGTTGGAGAAGTCTCGATTTTCGGCTCACTCTCTAAGTCGTGAATCTTGATAGTCTCATGTGAGTGCGACATCTGTAACATAATGTAACCGTACCAAGTGAGTGTGTGTGTCCAAATAATAGCATTTAACATGTATACACATAAACTCCTATAATTCTCTCACATAATTATAGTTTACGTTTTTATTTCAACTTTTGGCTTCGTGAATTTTGGAATTTTTTATTTCAAAATTCTCTTGGTTGAAGTCTAGTGCTTTCCATGAAAGCATCTAGTTCGCTAACAACCATTGGCTCTGATACCAACTTCTGTCACACCACAAAAACGTCGCAACGGAAATACAAACGTGACGATGACGAGGGTTGGTGACAATAAAACATCCTGGTGGTCAATGCATTGTTTATATTGGACAATTTATTAATTTAAAAACATTAAGTTTTAAAGTTGTAAACGTAGTTCACAACCATAACGTAGTTAGGTGACCCTTAAAGGTCTTAGTACACACGGTCCCATGACAGTTTTAAAAGTGTCCAATGAATTTATTTAATTACAACAAGCATCAACAACCACATGACGCATAAGCCAAAAATCCTAGAAGCCGAACTCATGTACTGTCACACCCCGATATTTACAGCTCAGCCCGGTGGGCTCGGTGGGGAGTATTGTGACGTAAGAATTGGTATCGTCATGGTCAAACATACACAGAATAGCACAGCGGAAGTCTTGAATATAAAATATTAATACAAACCCAAATGTCTGAAAATACCAAAGTATCATTTACAGACGAGCTTGTAATATCAAATCCACAGGCGGATCGTTACAAAATGTAAAAAATGAGGTTTAGCAGACTTTAGGGCATCCTAAGGATTTGCAAGATCCTTTATTGACATCAAGTAGCTCCCAACCTATTTTCGTATAGTACCTGTCACTTAGTTTTTTGAAAATACGTCAGTTTACACCGGTAAATACAATTAACTTACTCATTTGAAAATGTTTCAAAAATTGGTTTAGGTGCACGAGGAACGAAAATCTTTTATAACTTGGGAAAGTTATGCTTATAACCTTCTATACAGATTTACATGTTGTCAGTACATATGGGGCCCAGTACAGAGATCGAGACATGATTAACTGACTCACCACTTATGAACCCACGGAGGAGTTATCTCCAACTTGTGGGTAATTTGCATTAGCATCTATCAGGTGTATGCCTACACCCCGTGCTTAGGTCATGGCCATTAGTAACTTAAATGAGCCGAAGATATCCAGGACACGGTCGTTAATCCCCAATGTTTAAGTTATCAACAAAACAGTATCAAAACGGGTTATGCGGATTTACTAGCCATAATCCGGCATTCGATTGATCCCACACCCGACCAAGCGGTAATAATTTACCGTATCCCAAGCCCCTATAAGGGAAAATAAGTTAAAAGTATTTACCTGAGCTACTACTCGATTCACAGTGAGATTTAAATACTCAGCCGTATCCAATCTAACTAAATGCAGATAGCTTTTACCGGGAGGCTCTAGTCTGGAATGATGGTAATATATAACCAATTCAGAATGCTAATGGGTCTTATTTAGGTCGTAGACCTAGAACGGCTACCTTAAAGTATTAAAAACGGTACGACACGCTAGATTAAGCGATGACCGGAATAGAGTGTAATTTATACCCGTTAAGTATGAAGACTTGTATAATATGGGTAAACTTAATACATTTTGGGATTTTGAAGTAAAAATGATAAGGTTGAACCCGTTTCGGCAAACTTACGTAAACTAGTTACGTAAGTCTAACCGTGCGCGTATAAGCGATAACGAGTAACCGGATGAGTCATGAACAAGTTCCATATGCCAATATACTTTAAACAAGTTATAATATCAGTAGGATATCAACTTGTATGCCCGTTTAGGTATTAAAATTAATCTATGCCATATAATGGCGTTTTGGTCATTTTACGATGTATAAAAGGAACTTGCATACAATCTAATGTTATGATCATAAAAATTCTTTGAAAATACTTTATTTATGATATAATATAAGTATGATATCAAACATATGTGTGGTTTATAGTTTAAGACCAAACTATGCTCCGTAGGGGCATTTTGGTAATTTCACACATAGTTATTTGGGAATCTGAGTTTATATCATATACCTACTGTAAAAATATTTAATATAATTTATAAAATCAGTAGGTAACAAGTCTTGGTTGGTAGTCATGGTTTAAAACCATATTACGCGCCGAAACGGCGTTATAATCGTAAAATGACGATATGTGTGACGTTTAAGGAAAACTGATGTTATACCCTGGTCTATATGATCCAAATATGTTAATTAGTATAACATATCAGTAGCAAAAAGATTTTGTATGAAAATTATGCTTTTAAATAATTTTAGGTGCAAAAAAAGCATTATCGTCATTTAAGGACATAATTCAAGAACGTATGCGTAAACTCAGTTTATAAACTGAATGGATATGCCAAATTATCATAATTATGATTAAAATCAGTAGGCAATGAGTTTGGTATGCAAAATTATGCTTAAAACCGATATAAGCGCCTAAAGGGCATTTTGGTCAATTTAAAGCATAAATTACGACATTACACACAAACTCAGATTATGATCAGGTTGGTAACATCAAAATAAGTTAAAAATGTTAACATATCAGTGCCTAAGTTGTTTGGAAGCTTATTGGTGTCTAAAACCTTATTTTTGCTAAAAATGGCATAATAGTCAAAGTACGGCATATTAACAGAACATGTGCAAAAACTCAGATTTCTAGTATGATCGTGTAATATAACCATATAGGGTTATGCTACATTATATTATGATCATAACGGAACCTAAAATCAGTAGCAGACTTGTCTAATTCGGTTTGTAATCGAAAGTCAACGCAGAAGTCAAACTTCGCGACTTTCGGTTGCGAACCGACCCTAAAACTGGAATTGACGAGCCGGACATGTTTACACATGTTCTAATAATTATTACTGAGTTTTTCAAATGATAAAACGTATTTTAGAACACTTCTAAACTCATATCGCAATTATTTTAAAAACTGACCCGTTGACTTTTTAAAACAATATTATGTTGACTTGTCAATTGACCAAGCAAACATGATTCTTAGGAGGTGCCCTATCGAGTAATTAACACCTACCTAATTACGATCACGTAGCCATGTTCGTTTCGAACAATGGCTTGACCGTTTAAGGTCTAACTAAAAGTCAAAGCGTTTATTATAAACGCTTGACTTTTCAGCTTTAAAAGCCTAATAAAAGAACTAGTCACGAAAACATCACTTACAAGGGGTCCTAGGGACTGAAAAGAATTCAGAGGATGATCCTAATGTGCTCAAGAACTTCCAGGTTTGAGAGGACAGAAAGAATGGAATGAAGGTGCAAGTTGTTCAAGTGAAATCAAGGCCTTTATATAGTTTTTGAGAATTGTTAGGATGATGCCAAGTGTTCTAGGACATCTTAGGATCACAACATGTGTCTTGACAGGTGTTTGAATCAGTTAACAAGCCCCTAGTTTAAATTAAATTGTTTAGAAGTCTTTGTGTGGGGAACAAGGAAATACAAAACAACAAATAAAATCTGTTGTCGCTGTGTCTTCGCTGGCGGCCTGCGAAAAAGGAGTCCAGTAGTATTCGCGGCCCGCGAGGCTGTCCGGCCCAGCATATCAAGTTTGGCAGTTTGGTTGTTTTGGTCCCTGTCTTCTTTATGCATATATTAAGTTTCATATCTTGACATTTTAAGTACCTTATTTTCTTGTTTCATATATATAATGTTAATATAAGGTACAAAATCTCTAACGGCCAACCTTAGGCACATCCGGGAGTATAACCAAGCATCATAAACTTCTCGGTTCGTTAAAAGGTCTCTCAGAAGTATAAATTCTTGTGTTGACGCTTTTAATCCCTTAATTTGGGAACTTGTGTTTATTATCGCGATATGGAAAAAAAAACCTTACATGGCCAATATTAGGCATTCCTGAGGGTATGACCGGACATCAAGAGGTTTCCAGTTCATTTAAATGGTCACTCAAAGGTGTAGTTTTAGACAATGACGCTCTTGGTCCTTTTAACGCACAAAGTTGTGCGTAATAAATCTTAACGACATCAAAGCCTTATATAATCCATATTAGGAATTCCCGTGAGTATTATCGAACATCATGATGTTCCGGGTTCATTAAAAGGTCACTCAGAGGTAAGAATTAACAAATTGACACTTTTAACCTGTTTAATGCACAAACTTGTGCGCATTATTGTTTAGCGGCATCAAAGCCCTAAACGACCAATATTTTGTATTCCCAAAAGTATGATCAAACATCGTAACACTCCGGGTTCGCTAAAAGGTCACTCAGAGGTAAGAATTAACATGTTGACGCTTTTAACCCTTCGTCGCGCAAACTTTCAAATAATTACGCAAACGATTCCTCTCGACCAACAAATGGCTCATTTGAGAATATGAATACCATGTAAGGTCATTCAGAGTCTTAGTTTAAGCATGTTGACACTTTTAGTCCCTCCACATTCAGAGTTTTTGATTTTTCGTAAAATTAGTCCCTCATGGTCAACGTTTGAATTCATTAGGGTTTAGTACACGTGTCAACACATCATTGGACATGATTTTACGAGGTGTTACATCCTCACCCGCTTAAAAGAAATCCCGACCTCGAGATTTTCTTAAAAAGATGGAAGTACTTTTTGTCGTATAATGGACTTAACCTCCACAGCATATTCGGGGCCTCTATGGCATCCCGCTTAACCTTTATTATAGGTATATGCTTCCGTCGGAGCTTCTAAATCTTGTTGATCCTTAATCGTCACTGGTTTCTCAACAAACCATAAGTTTTCATTAATCTGCACATCATTATGTGACAATGCTATCGACTTATCGGCTAGACATATCTTTAAATCACAAGTGTGGAACACATTGTGAATTCCACCAAGCTCCTTAGGTAAGTTTTAGCTTATAGGCTACCGATCTTGATGTATTCGATTTTCTCTAATGTCCTATATATCTAGAGCTTAACTTGCACGTTACCTCAAAATGCAGCACACCTTTCCAGGGTGGTAGTTTCTGTTGAATAGTGTTCCTTATTGTGAACTTAAGTGGTTTGCGACTCTTGTCAGCATTGATTTCCTGTCGATTACTGGCAGCTTTCAGACGATTACGAATTCATATGATCTTATCTGTCATCTCCAGAAAAATTTCAGGTCTGATAGTTGGGCCTTCCCAAATTCTACCCAACAAACGGGCGTTTAACATTTTCTTCCATTTAAGGCTTCCAAAGGAGCAGCCTTGATGCTTATATAATAACTATCGGTTATAGGAGAACTTAATTAGGGTGAGATATTCATTCTAATTACTGCTTAAATCAATCTTAAAGAATAGCTACCCACATGGTTAGTCAAACAAATCGACGATCCTGGGCAGCTGATAGCGATTCCCAATCGTTACCTATTAATCTTGCGGTAGTCAATGCACAACCACATTGAACTGTCTTTCTTACATAACAGCATCGGAATCCTCAGAATGATGAACTAGGCTTTACAAAACTTTCTACAAAAGCTCATTTGATTGGGGTTTAAATCCTTTCATTACCGTCGGTACTAACCGATATGGAGCTTTTACAATAGATACAGCCCCTTGGTAGGATGTCATTCCTAACTTCGTTTTCCTCTCAGGAGGTAAACAGGGTAGTTCTTCGGAGAAGACATCAGGATAATTAGAGATGACAGAGACATTTTCAATCTCGAGCTTCGGTTCAACTACCGCATCTGTGCCATATGAATGTCACATTTGCTTTACGAATGCATAGATGCCTTAAGTAGAGACACCTACTCAGGCATTTCTATATTGGATATCTTCTTTGAATACCATTAGCTGACTTTAGTACAATATGAACATTGGGATATCTCAGTGGTTCCATGCATTAAACCTCCATACTGATCAGGCATAGAAGCAATCTATGGGACACACTAGGATACGCTAATCCTCGTATGGCGCTTTTATCAAATACATTTTGGCATTCACAGTTGATAGAAATCAATGAGATAATAAATAAAATAACATATATTGTCCTACTCTATCTGGAGAAAGAGTACTCTAGATTTTTATGAATGAGGATTTTTCGACGAGAATAGGAGGGAAGGTTTCTATGATTTCGTCGGTAAGTTCTACCTTATACTTAATATCTGGAGTTCTTATGGGAGATTTTAAAAGTTTGCTAAGCTTATGATCTATGAAAGACTTATTAGTACCTGAATCAAAACAGAACTCTTAGCAATAATATCATTGATTCACGATAAGGGATGTACCCGATGTCATTAATGATGTGAACTGCCTCTGGCATTCATCAGGAGAGTTTAGGCACTTCTATTCTTAGCCTCTCTATACTTAGCTATACCTTCCTTGACAGTTTTAGGGCAGTTAGTCCTGATGTGGCCTTTCTCGCCACAGCCGTAACAGACCGCATTCTTTAAGTTTCTACATTCATGGGACTGATGACCAGTTCTTTTGTAGACGCCACACTGCTTTGGTCTTTGGTCCTTTCGACACTGTCCCCGGTGTCTTTTGTCGCAGGTCTTGCATACAGGCTTCTTATTGGGATTTTGTTGGTTCTTATTAAGCCCGGACTTGCCTTTTTTCTTAGATTTCTGGGAGTTATCCTCCTCCCTTTTCTTTTTTCCGTCAGTCTCAGTTTTGACTGACTTACTTGTTATCCCCTCTAGTATGAGTGGCTGAGATAGATCCTTAGTGGATTTATAAGAAGCAGGCTATGAAGCTTTAACATGCCCTGTTATCTTCGGTGCTAAACCACCAATATATTGTGCATTACACTTAGATCCTGGGTTAACCGAATAGGGTACTATCCTAGACAATGAATTGAAGTTGGTGACATACTTCCGACAGTCTAGATTTTTCATGGTGAGAGTCAGAAAATCCGATCCCACCTTTTCCATTTCACGTCGCGGACAGTAGGTTGATCTGATAAGGTCCATAAACTTGGGCCATCCCATATTGTATAGGGGTATCTTCCCCGTGGACTTAATTAATTTCATACACCATGTAAGGGCATCGCCGAACAACTGTGATACATACTTCACAGTGTCTATATTAGCACAACCGCTGATCTCCACCACGGTTTCCATTTCATCCAACCATTTCATGCAATCAATGGCCCCTTTTTCGCCATTGAAGTCTCTTGCTTTGCAAGAGACAAAGTACTCGTAATTACATCCTTTAGAGAAACGGGGCTCCTCATTATACATTATCTTCTTTGGTTCATTCTTCACATTCGAAGCTTGAACAAAGCTCTCCTCATGAGCAGATGAATGTGGTTTGGAGCGAGTAGCATTCGGCTCTTTGAACTTTTTCATGACCTTTTTCATGGCCTTTCCAACAGCTGCGTCAATCACAGTTTGGAGATTAACTCCATTAACATTGAGGTTCATATTTGTAGCATCATTAGCATTTCTCGCATCATTAGTATCGCAACTGTTGTTTGTCTTATCTGAGTTTGCCATACTCAAAGCTTGGTACTATACACCAAATTAAACAATTGCTTAGTTGCATTACATTAGCTAGTTATCATCCTGATGACCTAACATACATTAGCCATGGTATCATTAAACCATATAGGCTAATAGGTTATGAACATTCCTAATGAATGTTATTTGAATGTATATCAATTACTTTAGCCTAGGTCACAAAAGGACCATCAATGGCATTTAGGGTTTGGACCGTGTCCATTACCTTTTTGACAGGGGATCAAAATGCCACAACTGTCTTTGTCATATTGACGATTTTGGATAGCTCGAAGGCTTGCCACAAGGACTTTTAAAATATGGAACATAAGCCCGTCATGAAGGACATATAAATGTAGCACATAGGCTTGTCACGAAGGACATTGAGGTGTTGGCACAAAGGCCGTCTCGAAAGGTATTGACCTATGGCACATAGGTCCATCACGTAGGACATAACGATCATATGGCGTGAAGGCCTTGTCGTAAAGGACATATAAGTATGGCACAAGAGGCCTCGTCACAAGGACATTTATAAGATATGGCATAATAGGCCTGTCACAGAGGACATTATAATATGGCACAGAGGCCTTGTCATGAAGGACTTTGAACGACATGGCAGAAAGGTCTGCCATGAAGGACAAATGTATATGGCACAAAAGGCCTGACCACAAAGGACGTTAAATATATAAGTCGCAATCTTATTTGATTAGGGACTTTAAGGTTTGAACATAGTTCTTCACCTTTGGGCAGAGAGTCATAGACTACATCTGTCATTGCTTGAAAGACGATTTATTTTGGCACATAGGTAAATCAATGGACATCACTAATGGATGTATATATATATATATAATCATCGTAGTTGATGATATATAACGGTCACAATTGTCAATGTCACTAGTGGACAATATGATATATAGCCCGTAGGAGAAACATCACTAAAGGATATTGAATAAGGTGATCATCGTATTAGATGATATTAGTCATGATCACATTGATCTTATAGACTAATAAGCTTGGACATAGTCCAACATCTTTAGACAGGGGTTCGTGGACCACAACTGTCGTTGTCTTATTGGACAACAAGTATAGCCCATAGGCACTTCATCACTAACGGATGTTTATATTATGATCATCACATTGACGATACTTGCCATGATCTAATTGATCATATAGGCTTTAAGGCTTGGACGTAGTCCAATTACCTTGACGGCTGGTGTGGTTTCTCAAGTCATACTGCCAGGAGTGTTAACATTTTCTGAATGTTAACAAAGATTTATTGTCTTAAGAGGGTTTTACCATCATAGCCATGTTCCTATTGACATATAGGCTAGGTTACACCATTAAGAGGATCTTTTGAGATTATTTAGCGGATCGATAAAGTTCGAATAAAATCAAGACAATCGCTAGAACAAAGGATATAATGAATACATATATAATAATTTCAAAATACTTTCCATTTAAATGATAGGAAATTACTATATGCCCTTAAATAGGACTTTAGTTATCCTAAACTAGCTTGTCCACACAGGGACTAAAAGTAACACAAGTCCATTCAGGGACTAAAAGGAAATATAAGTCCATATTAGGACTATAAGATATTTTAAGTCCATATAGGGATTATATTAAAACAATATGCCCACTATGGGATTATAAGGAAATATCATGTCTACGAAGGGACTATAATGAAGTAACATGTCCACTAAGGGACTATAGTGAAATCTCATGTCCACGAAGGGACTATTTCAAAATAGCATATCCACAAAGGGATTTTGATGAAATAACACGTCCATGAAAGGACTGTGTTGAAACATCATGCCCACAAGGGGACTTTGCTGAACAAATGTCCTCACAGGGACTTAAGTCGAAAGATATGTTCATATGGGGATTATGATAAACAAATGTCCACACGGGGACTATATAGAAGAGATAGGTCCTTATAGGGACTTTGAAGCAATACAAGTCCACATAGGGACTGAAAGGGAAATATAAGTACATATAAGGATTGTAAGATACGTCAACATTGGGACTATAGTGAAATGATATGTCCTCGAAAGGACTATGATGAAATATTATGTCCGCCATGGGACTTTAACGAAATAACATGGCTATAAAAAGGATTTTAATGAAATAACATGTCCACGAAGGGACTATAATGGAATATAATGTCCACGAAGGGACTATTTGAAAGGTAATGTCCACGAGTGGACGATATTGAAACATAATATCCACGAAGGGATGATATTGAAATATAATGTCCACGAAGGGACTATATTGAAATATAATGTCCTCAAGGGGACTATATTGAAATATAATGTCTACGAAGGGACTACGATAGACAAAGGACTACAATAATCAAATGCCCGTACAGGGACTTAAAGGAAAATGAAATATAATGGAAGGAGGGTTTTCTAATGCCTTCCTTGCTTCATTTCGATTGTTTCTCTTCTTTGTTTACTGTATGCGGTAGTGACACTGAAGATCTTAGTGAATAAAGTAAACATTCCAATTCAGGATCCGTTGTAGAAGTAGAATCCAAGGATTCAATGGTTAAAGAAATAATTATGGATCACGGATTAGGTTTTGACTGATATCATCCAAGTCTGGGATTTCAAAAATTGGAGGTAAGAAATAGGGATCATTAGCATCCACTGGTATCATCTTCAATACGGGAGCCTTAGGGACCTCCTGTATGGACTCTGAAGTCTGGTTAAAAATTTCAATAGGTTTGGTTTTGGAAATAGGTCCATAAAGGTCTTTCCTCCAAACTGGTCGCACGCTTATCCTAGCCATGGCACGAAGCTTGGCATTACTTGGCTTCGTACGTGGAGAATTTCCATAAACGGCTTCCTTAATCGGAGAAATATTCAAAATACATAAAATCGAAAAACAATGTTTACTTAATAGGGATGAGAGCATTCCTATGTTAAGTCTAGACTCAGAAGGTCTAAGGAATATGCTACTGTGTCATTTGAGATTAAACACAAAAGGCTAGTGTTTAATTCACTCAAACGTTGGCTTTGACACCAACCTGTCACACCCCGATATTTACAGCTCAGCCCGGTGGGCCCAGTGGGGAGTATTGTAATGTAAGATTTGGTATCGTCATGGTCAAACATACACAGAATAGCACAACAGAAGTCTTGGAATATAAAATATTATTACAAACCCAAATGTTTGAAAATACCAAAGTATCATTTACATACGAGCTTGTAATATCAAATCCACAGGCGGATCGTTACAGAATGTAAAAAATTAAGTTTAGCAGACTTTAGGGCATCCTAAGGATTTACAAGATCCTTTATTGACACCAAGCAGCTCCCAGCCTATTTGCGTATAGTACCTGTCACTTAGTCTTTTGAAAATACGTCAGTTTACACTGGTAAATACAATTAACTAACTCATTTGAAAATGTTTCAAAAATTGGTTTAGGTGCACGAGGAACGAAAATCTTTTATAACTTGGGAAAGTTATGATTATAACCTTCTATACAGATTTATATGTTGTCAGTACATATGGGGCCTAGTACAGAGACCGAGACATGATTAACTAACTCACCACTTATGAACCCACGGAGGAGTTATCCCCAACTTGTGGGTAATTTTCATTACCATCTGTCAGGTGTATGCCTACACCCCGTGCTTAGGTCGTGGCCATTAGTAACTTAAATGAGCCGAGGATATCCAGGACACGGTCGTTAACCCCCAATGTTTAAGTTATCAACAAAACAGTATCAAAACGGGTTATGCGGATTTACTAGCCACAATCCGGCATTCGATTGATCCCACACCCGACCAAGCGGTAATAATTTACTGTATCCCAAGCCCGTATAAGGGAAAATAAGCTAAAAGTATTTACCTGAGCTACTACTCGATTCACAGCAAGATTTAAATAACTCAACCGTATCCGATCTAACTAAATGCAGATTGCTTTTACCGGGAGGCTCTAGTCTGGAATGACGGTAACATTTAACCAATTTAGAATGCTAACGGGCGTTATTTAGGTCGTAGACCTAGACCGGCTACCTTAAAGTATTAAAAACGGTACGACACACTAGATTAAGCGATGACCGGAATAGAATGTAATTTAGACCCATCAAGTATGAAGACTTGTATAATATGGGTAAACTAAATACATTCTGGATTTTGAAGTAAAAATGATAAGGTTAAACCCGTTTCGGCAAACTTACGTAAACTAGTTACGTAAGTCTAACCGTACGCGCATAAGTGATAACGAGTAACTGGATGAGTCATGAACAAGTTACATATGCCAATATACTTTAAAAAAGTTATAATAACAGTAGGATATCAACTTGTATGCCCGTTTAGGTTTTAAAATTAATCTATGCGATATAAGGGCGTTTTGGTCATTTTACGACGTATAGAAGGAACTTGCGTATAATCTGATGTTATGATCATAAACATTCTTTGAAAATACTTTATTTATGATATAATATCAGTATGATATCAAACATATGTGTGGTTTATAGTTTAAGACCAAACTATCTTCGTAGGGGCATTTTGGTAATTTCACACATAGTTTTGAAGACTAATTTGGGAATCTGAGTTTATATCATATACCTACTGTAAAAATATTTAAAATGATTTATAAAATCAGTAGGTAACAAGTCTTGGTTGGTAGTTATGGTTTAAAACCATACTATGTGCCGAAACGGCGTTATAATCGTAAAATTACGATATGTGCGATGTTTAAGGAAAACTGATGTTATGACCAGGTCTATATGATCCAAATATGTTAATGAATATAACATATCAGCAGTAAAAAAGTTTTGTATGAAAATTATGCTATTAAATCATTTTAGGTGCAAAAAGGACATTATTGTCATTTAAGGATATAATTCAAGAACGTATGCATAAACTCAGTTTGTAAACTGAATGGACATCCCAAATTTTCCTAATTATGATATTACATCAGTAGGCAATGAGTTTGGTATGCAAAATTATGCTTAAAACCGATCTATGCGCCTAAAGGGCATTTTGGTCAATTTAAAGCATAAATTGCGACATTACACGCAAACTCAGTTTATGATCAGGTTCGTAACATTGAAATATGTTAAACATGTTAACATATCAGTACCTAAGTTGTTTGAAAGCTTATTGGTGTCTAAAACCTTATTTTTGGTAAAAAAAATGGCATAATAGTCAAAGTACGGCATATTAACGGAACATGTGCAAAAACTCAGATTTCTAGTTTGATCGTGTAATAAAACCTTATAGGGTTATGCTACATTATATTATGATCATAACAGAACCTAAAATCAATAGCATACTAGTCTAATTCGGTTTGTAATCGAAAGTCAACGCAGAAGTCAAACTTCGCGACTTTCGGTTGCGAACCGACCCTAAAACTAGAATTGACGAGCCGAACATGTTTACACATGTTCTAATAATTTTTACTGAGTTGTTCAAATGATAAAACATATTTTAGAATACTTCTAAACTCGTATCGCAATTATTTTAAAAACGGACCCGTTGACTTTTTAAAACAGTATTTTGTTGACTCGTGAATTGACCAAGCAAACGTGATTCTTAGGAGGTGCCCTTTCGAGTGAATAACACCTACCTAATTACAATCACGTAGCCATGTTCATTTCGAACAATGGCTTGACCATTTAAAGTCTAACTAAAAGTCAAAGCATTTATCATAAACGCTTGACTTTTCGGCTTTAAAAGTCTAATAAAGAACTAGTCACGAAAGGATCACATATAAGTCGTCCTAGGGTCTGAAAAGAACTCAGAGGATGCTCCCAATGTGCTCAAGAACTTCCAGGTTTGAGAGGATAGAAAGAATGGAATGAAGGTGCAAGTTGTTCAAGTGAAAATCAAGGCCTTTATATAGTTTTTGAGAATTGTTAGGATGATGCCAAGTGTTCTAGGACATCTTAGGATCATAACATGTGTCTTGACAGGTGTTTGAATTAGTTAACAAGCCCCTAGTATGAATTAAATGGTTTAGAAGTCTTTGTGTGGGGAACAAGGAAATATAAAACAACAAATAAAATCTGTTGTTGTTGTGTATTCGCCGGCGGCCCGTGAAGAAGGAGTCCAATGGACTTCGCGGCCCGTGAGGCTGTCCGGCGCAGCATATCAAGTTTGGCAGTTTTGGTCCATGTCTTCTTTATGCATATATTATGTTTCATATCTTGACATTTTAAGTACCTTATTTTCTTGTTTCATATATATAATGTTAATATAAGGTACGAAACCTCTAACGGCCAACCTTAGGCACATCCGGGAGTATAACCAAGCATCATAAACTTCTCAGTTCGGTAAAAGGTCTCCAGAAGTATAAATTCATGCGTTGACGCTTTTAATCCCTTAATTTGCGAACTTGCGCGTATTATCACGATATGGCATAAAAACCTTACATGGCCAATATTAGGCATTCCTGAGGGTATGACCGGACATCACGGGGTTTCCAGTTCATTTAAATGGTCACGCAAAGGTGTAGTTTTAGACGTTGACGCTTTTGGTCCTTTTAACGCACAAAGTTGTGCGTAATGTCGCTTAACAACATCAAAGCCTTATATAGTCCATATTAGGCATTCCCGTGAATATTATCGAACATCACGATGTTCCAGGTTCATTAAAAGGTCACTCAGAGGTAAGAATTAACATATTGACACTTTTAACCTGTTTAATGCACAAACTTGTGCGCATTATTGTTTAGCGGCATCAAAGCCCTAAACGGCCAATATTATGTATTCCCAAAAGTAAGATCAAACATCGTAATGCTCCAGGTTCGTTAAAAGATCACTCAGAGGTAAGAATTAACATGTTGACACTTTTAACCCTTCGTCGCGCAAACTTTCAAATAATTACGCAAACGGCTCCTCTCGATCAATAAGTGGCTCATTTGAGAATATGAATACCGTGTAAGGTCATTCAGGGGCTTAGTTTAAGCATGTTGATACTTGTAGTCCCTCCACTTTCAAAAATTTTGATTTTTCACAAATTTAGTCCCTCATAGTCAATGTTTGAATTCATTAGGGTTTAGTACACGTGTCAACACATCATTGGTCGTGATTTTACGAGGTGTTACATGTACCTGAAGAACACGTAAAAATCAAGTGTCAACACAATGGAGGATGAGTTCACATAGAAATTTTTGTAACGATTTGTTTAAGGAAAGCTTTCTTATTTGACCCTTAACGGTCTGAAAACAATTACATATTTAAAAACATTTACCTATGTTTAAAAATAAGACATTCAAAATAATGTCGTAGTAATGTTATTGAAATCGGCATGTAGCGTATTTCATAGAAAAATGTCATGGAAGAATTCATCCGAAATAGCTCCGTAAGCTTGTCTCTGATGAAAACTTATACTCATGATTTTTATTTATATTAAATTTAGTTATTTATTCGGTTTCGTAAATTTGTAAGACATTACGAGCTATATAAAACGATCGAGGGTTCAATCCATCCTAGACTATTAAGGTAATTCAAATTCGCCGCTATTTAGATCAGAGCGACCGATTACGACGCGGTAGTCAACCCGATAGATCTATCAACGATTCCACACGTATTCTACTTAAGAGATTAAATCGGCTATGATGCAACTTATGCCTATCCTCAATTCACTGTTACATATAACCTATTAATAACAATTTAGTATTTGGCGTTGTACAAATCCCTGTTGTCCCCATGTGGTGTAAGCCTACTCCGTTACTTACACTCTCATGTGACGTAAGCCTACTCCGTTACTTACACTCTCGTGTGACGTAAGCCTACTCCGTTACTTACGCTCTCGAGACTAGTGAATTTGTCTCAACTTAGATTTAAAAATTCGTTTTTAAATCATTACGATTGTTATACCCCTAACGCTGTCAATTTGCCCAGTTTCTCCCCGAAACCAGTTTGATATTTTTAAACTCATTTTTCTTGAAAACACTTTAAGTTATACATCTTTTGAGTTCATAAACATATTATGATACTCTAAAAATTGTATTCTCGATGAAAATACATTTTTATTTACTTGAAAAGCATATTTTATATGAAAACTTATACTTAACTTTTAACGACGTTTTTTCTCTGAAAACATTATGTAAGATAGTAAAATGACGTTTTAGTGAATTCTCACTAAAATACATTTATTTGAAATCATGTTTTATACGAAAACATATATTCATTCTTTTTAAAGACGTGTTCTTTACCCCGAAAATAGTAAATAAAACAGTAAAAAGTGGAGTTCCGTGACACTCACCTTTGGGTGCGTTTTTATTATCGCAATCCCTTGGTTTGATCTACATATCCTAATTTAAATAGGAACGATTTAATAACTAATTGTTTGATAACAATTTAGTTTCTCATATACTTTGAATCTTCACACATCTCTTAAGATATTTCACAGAAATCTATATTTGATTAAGTTGGCAATAAACGTACAATACGGCTTAACGTACATCACGTACGACAGATAATTATGCACGTTCATTTAAAAATCATGCACGTTATAAAATAAAAAAACTAAATCACCCATGTTGGAAAACATTAATCATGCACGTTATCATACGTGATGTATGTTAAGCCGTATTATATTTTACACTTTTCCTCTATTATATATATATATATATATATATTATATATATATATATATCTATATGTTCATAGCACATATATTGTTAAGATTTTGCATTTTGAACGATTTTATAGGTGACATTTTATACATTATTATGTCTACTTATTCGCAATATATCTACGATTTGCGCTTTGCAATATAGGTGCATAAGTATAAACATATTCAGTATGTACACATATATAAATATATATATATCGTAATTCACGTATCACGTTATTTCACATATATATATATTATGTTTAAACACTCAATATATATCAAATAACTTATCAAGTCACTTTAAACATATTTCTCATGTTAATCACAATTTTTCACACATAATGTGATTTCTGATCTAGTTTACCGTTTCTACCGCACAAACGCCTAAACCTAGCATCATTTCATATCATCATAATATCACTTAGCAAATCACATTACACATAGTCATATTCACATATCAAATCATAGCACATATAGTTCACTCTTGAACATCCCGTTTTTGCGTACGTTGAAATATGCGTATTCTACTGTTTTGGTAGCGGTTTTGGGCGTCGAAAGTCACATATGACCAACCAAACACCAAAGATACTTGTTATAAGTTAACATACTTATATCTATCATAAAAACATCAGTTTATGATCAGATTTAAAAGAGTTTTGAAAAATCACTTTAAAAGCCGATTTTTATCCTTTTTAACACATAGTTTCGTACCGAATTTTACCATAACATCTCAAATCATCATGACTTAATATTTTAACATAACACATGTTATCTACTGATCATCACAATAATTTTACACATGTATATGCAGGTCACTTGAATAGCACAAAAATCATGCAAACATCACCTGATTTACTACTTTTCAAACCAATAGTACAACATGCAAAGCTACCAAGTTATGACATAATTTTTGTAACTTCAAATCATATCATATAACTTTATTTTACATGTGTTACCTATTGATTTAAATGAATATTCATCATATCACAACAATTTCATTTTATGATGGTCACTAAATCATCCTACAAGTCTATGTACAACCACTTTATGCACATTATTAATCATTCTTATTCGTTTATTTATCATAATATATGACACATTCATACTTTATTCTTATTTAATCATTCAACCATCATTCAAAAGTCTTTGAACATATGCATCTTATCTATCATATGAGAACATGCATCAACTTGAAATTTCATAAATATGCCTAGTAAATTTTTGGCCATGTGGTCATATATATATATATATATATATATCAATCATAATTTCAAGAACTTTCAAATTACTTTTATCATATTAATCATTCAAATTTCACATGCATGATACTCAGATCATTTAAATAATCATTCTGCAAGAACACTTTTAATCAAAATCAAAACATACATTCTAACACACACATACACATTGTTTTGGTCAAAAATTACCGAAGCAATTAAGTGATCAAATTAGTCAAGTGAGGTAGTGTGCTAAGAAAGTGTGTTGAAAATATACTAATTAAGTTGTTTGCAAAAACAGTTTTCAGGATACGGCTCAGGATATTGAGCTGTATCTACGATCAAACTATGAGTAAAAAGTAAAGGGGGTGACACGAGATATACGAGGAAAGCCCTTGATCAATCTAGATCGCCGGCACCAAACCTCAGGAGCTGACAATCGCAGCTGCCTTGTTCTTCTTATTGCTTTAAACCTCAGGATACAGTGCAGGATATTGATCAGATCGCTAAGTGTTACAATGCTTTTTGTGATAGTGAAAGTGGCGAGAGAGTAAAGTGTGAGAGAGCAGTGAGTGTTGTTGTGTCCTATTCGATCTGATTTATCCGAATATTTATAGCTAAGAAATATAAACAAAAACTCCTATAAACGGGGGATGCTTCCGAATATTCCATAGTTAACGTTATGGACCGAGTAAAGCGGCTTCAACGTCTTCCTTTGAACGACTTAGACCGAGTCTTCCGGGGAAAGGGTCCTCATGAACGTTACCAGCTTAGACTCGTACTCCTGCACATAATCCGTTAGTAATCCTCAGGATACCATTCAGGATGTTACCAATATCCTGAATCAGCATCCCGGACATGAACATATATCATATAAGCAAGATATAATTTAAGATATTATCCAGGATATGAGCTCAGAATTTCACCCATAACAATTGTCCCAAAAAAATGTTACCGTTTAGTATCTTGGCACTAATGGTTATATTTTTTTACGAATAACGAGGCAATTAAGAGATTGGACCTTGATGTGACAGCTTGTAACCGTTTAGTCTATAATTACTCATTACCTCCCTATAACTTCTCATCCTCATCTTCTTTTAACCATTACCGAAGAGAAAAAGATAAACATTTCTCTCTCAACCTCATCTTCCTCCTCCATTTTGTTTAATATTCCGGCACCATATGGCGAGACAAACAAGATCGAGCTCCGGTGACTCTGCTCTCACATTCATCCACCAAAATATTCTCCAAGATCCGGAGAAGGAAATATGTACCTTCGATAGTGCCCACTTGTCGGCTCTCAAATCCTCCAGCATCTTCCCGAAAGGGACGGTGTTCCGGCCGTTTGACCGGGAAATCCGGTCGGACATGGTTTCCGACGAGTGGTTATATTTCAATGTCTTTCCCTTTACCTTAGGATTGCAGTTTCCCTTTCCAGATTTTATCACTGAGTTCTTCAATACCACAAAAATCTGTTTTAGCCAAACAATGCCAATGCTCTGGCGAGTCTTGTCTGTTCTCGATCAGATCAAGAGGAACCATTGTCACACCCCGACCACGTAAAACAACAAAACGTGGCGGAAACGTCGGGGAATGTTGTAACAGAATCATTGTTTCACAACCATGGAATAAATAATTTCGTTTTATTGAATTAATGAACTCATTGTTTTATTACAAATCAGATAAATACAACTATTATCTTTCAAATTTTAAAGTCGCTAAAGCACGAGTCCATCCTATGTATAGCATGCACCATCAATCACCACATAATAGCACCTGAAACATGTGTAAAAATAGGTACGTCAGCATAAAAATGCCTGTGAGATACATAGGTTTTATTGTAATTAGGATTCATGACTTATAAGTTTAGAAAAAGTTGTTTAACAAAAGCAGTCGTGATCCTTGAAAAAGGTTTTCTTTTATAAATCGTACTAAAATTTATAAGAAATTGGATGATATAAATTAATAATACATAGGAAATTAAATAATCAAGTAAAATGAGTTTGTATAAAATATATTGTTTGAAAAACAATATTTTGATAAAAAGGTTTATAGCATATATAAAAATATACTTTGGTTTTAAGAAAGTCGAATAAGTAATATATTAAAATATATTTCAGTTCCAATGTCGTTAACCCAAGTGTATTAAATAACGCCACGGTATGTAATGTGATGAAAACACTTATATATAAGAAGTACCAGCAGCGTATCTACCATGTTTTCATCATATTACACCCGTCTCGTTATCTAAACACTAACCCAAAACCCAATTGTAAAACAAATAGTATATTAAATATATTTGAGTTGTTAAAATAATAATTTTCAGTAGTATATTAAAAGTATACTTTGGATTTATAAATAACATATTAAACTATGTTTTGGTTTGAAAATAACATATTAACTATGCTTTGGTTTTGAAAATAACATATTAAACTATGTTTTAATGATTAACAAAATATATGTTGGTTTTGTACATTATCCCATATGAGAGCATATCAAATTATATTTTTGGGAGTATAACTAAATATACAAAAATAATGTGATTTAAGAATTCATTCAGACCTAGTGCATCAAAATACACATTTGAGACTATAGAAATACCACAAAGGCAATCCCTATTTGGATGGAGAAAAATAAATTGGTTTCAGACATTCCATGACAACAGGAATGGGGTGTCAAATCCTATAGCGCTATATCATACTACCAACCGGTCTGGAGAACAAAAATAAGTACTATCCAACAATTAATTTTATATTCTTTAAGAAAATTAGAGTTTAGACCATAAATAATCATTCAGTTTGTAAAAAGATAAGTACTAGTATGTATAATCAATTATACTTTTGAAAACAAGAACATAACAAATAGGTACACATATTTCACCCCAAAACATTTGAAAACAATAAAAGAGGGGACTATGTACTCACCTGAGAATGCTTAGAGGTCTTGAACAACAACCAAGCAAAGCTAGAGGGAGCACGGAATCAATCGGCAACCTAATAACTATATAAATAAACTGGACCTAAGTCGGAAGATCGGATAGGATGAGGTTTTGTAAACCAAATGAGTATTGGAACTCATATGACATGGTTTAACAAAGTCTACATTCTAAATCGAAACCTAACCTAAGTGCTTTCGACCCATTGTGACCCATTAAGGTAGCTTAAGCTACTTTAACGTGTCGTTCGCGCAAAAGCGCGTTCGAGACGTCTAACTAGTCCTATGACAAGTATTATATGCCTAAAAATGATTAAATATGTTGCATAATCAATTAAGTGACAAAAGTTTGTGTTACATATGCTTAATTACCAATTATGCATGAAAAGGGCATTTTGGTCATTTACCTAAGGCATATAAACTACCTATCATACAACTAATTAAACCTAAGTGACCATAAGGTATAACCTCGGAAGGTTATTCCCTATGCAATTATGGTCACTAAACATGTTTGGTCGGATCCTAATGATCGACCAAACGGGTCGTGTTCGAAAGTCTAAGAGGGTGTTTAGTCCGCTTGACTTACGACTCTACGCAAGCACTAATCTAAAAAGTGACGAGTTAAACATGTTAAAACATGTTTAACGAATTTAGAAAATAGATTTTCTATCAAAACAAACGGTTTTGATACCTACAAGTAGTTTGGTTACAAAATACGCAAGAATGCGCATTTTGGTCGAAACTACGACTCGTCACTACACCTAGATAACGTGGTAATCAGTAGGTATAGTCACTAGGGACTATAACCATCGTGATTACGCTCACGTTATGAAGTTCAAACGAAATTCGCATTGACCATAAACTGGTCAATGCAGAAAGTCAAACGCAGTTTGACTTTCAGACTCGAAAAGCGATAAAAGAACAAAAGAATACTTACAAAAGGTCCCCGCAAGCTTTGATCCGATTTACTCTCAGGTATGAAGCATAAGCTTCAACTTAGAGATCCAAAATCATATCATTGTGGGTTTTGCAAGTGAAAGGAGGTGGGTATATATAGGAAATCTAGAACTGTTAGGATCGTTCATCGTAAAACGAGCTTCGATCTCATCCGTACACATGTGCCCATGGTTTTGTGAAACCATGGGAGCCCATAGTTTCATTAAAACCATGTGCAAATGAGGGGAACAGCTGGAACAACCTGGAATTTAGATTTTTCATTTTGGTCCCTTCCTAAGATAACTATGGCAAAATGACAATTTTGGTCCCTGAACTTTAGATTCTTGCATTTCGGCTCATTTTTGACACGTTTAAGCCCCGTTAACCTCATTTCAAGGCTCTAAAATGATGCTAAAGTATAGGGAACTCAAAACATGCTCAAAAATATTTCGGATGTCGGTTCGTTTGGCCGTACGGTTGCGTTGTTCGGTTAATTACGACGGAAGTCGTAACAAACGCAAAAACGATCCAAATTAAGCGACGAATGAAATTTTATCAAGACAATCACTAAAACATAATATTTTAATGATTACATAAATTTTTGGATGTCCGGATATATTCAGAACGTAAGATATGCGCGAAAATGCAAACTTGTGCACTTTTTGACGCTTTTAGTCCCTGAATGAGCATAAAGTTTATTTTAGCATACCGAACCCCTCAAAGCCTATTTCTAAGCTATGTAAAGGATATTTAGGGTATGTTTAACTTATGATCAAGTTCCAGAATGTTCGTTACTATACGAATTGGTATAGTTTCGCAGTTTGACACAATTAGTCCCTGCGATCGAACAAACTTGATTTCAACACACCAAACCATCCAAAACTAATTTCTAAGTTATGTGAAGGTTATTTAAGGTATGTTAAGCCTATTTCACTATTCCGGAGTGTTTGTTGCATTAAACTGGTTATATTTACGCATCAGTGCGCGTATAACCTTCCAGAAAGCGATTTAAAGCTTGAAATCGAACAAGAATTGATATGTGAAAATGATACACATATTTTTACAAATCCCAAGTATGAAATACAATATTTCATTGGTTTGGTATTTTTTTGATGGTTGAAGTGACACAGGTGTCACAACCATATCCCCGACCTTTCCATTCATGACCTCCCCTTAGCATATCGGCTTAGATGCCATGGTTCTTGCCGGTTTTTATTCTAATCCACTTCCAGCGATCCACTGATACTCTGAGCCACCAGGAACAAAGAGGAATGGAAATCCAAGTTCTTTTTTGTAAAAAGAGATTCAATCCCTGGTGGAGCGGATTATCCGTTGAGGTGGTTGAGAAAGGGTAGGATTTAGGGTTTTAGGATGATCCTGTCTTATATCCTGTCTCATATCTTGTACTGATTCTTTTCATTTTCTTGTACACAGCCGATTTTAGGAAGCTTGCACCTCCCCTTGCAGACTCACAGAAGAGAATCAACGCTATTAGACTCCTCCTAGAGGCTAAAAGAAGTTTCAAGCCATTTCCAGCATCTCCAAGTCCACTTTCCAGTGCAAACATGTCTGGTAAGGATCCTGCACGGTATCCTGCATACATGTTTTTATTTGATATATTTAGGAAAGAATTTCACTCCCTGTATGCAGACTCCAGCAAAGTTCCAGTCTTCCTGGATCTTGATGAGCTTGATAGCTACCCTACCCCAGTCGATGTCAAGAAAGAAACTCCTGCTATTACCAGTTCCAAGCCGCTCCCTGCTCCCAAGCCTACTCCGAGAACCCGTGCTTCCACCTCCAAGAAGAGGAAAGGTTCTAAGATCAGCACCCCAGGTCCTGAGGGGTTCTCATACGAGGAGCTCAGCTTCACTGATTCCTTAGAACCGATGACATCCTTCCTCAACAAGGTAATATCCTGCGACTATATCCTGCACACATATCCTGGGAGGATATCCTGGTTAATATATTTTAACTTATACCTGAATTTTGTCGTACAGGGCCTCCAGCATCTGCTTCATCTTTACACCGATGCTTGCAGCACAAACAAGTTCCAGGAGGCTAGGATCAAACAACTCGAGACCACTGTTGCCGACCAAGGGGCCATTGCTAAGGTTAAGACGCGGCATTATGAGGACAAGTTGAAGAAGGTCACTCAGGATGCTGGGATAAAGCTGGCCGTCGTTCAAGTGGAACATGAGCAGGCCAAGGTCTCTTTCCGGGAAGGGATCAAGAATTCAGCCATTGTCTCTCTGCTGCAAGCTCGCATCAAGATGACTTATGAGGCCAAGGAGACATGTCTTGAATACCCAACCTGGCCGGTTGATTCCTGGGTGGCGAAGCTGAAGGAACTTGGAGGCAAAGCTGTGCCACTTCCTGCTGAGATTGGTGAATCCTCTAAGTCAGCAGAGCCGGTGGACAAGGCTGGAGAAAAGAATGATGCTGGGACGGATGCTGGCGAGGATGCTGCTCAGGATGCTGGGGCCGAGAAGACGGAGAAAGTTGGAGAAGATGCCGCTGTGTGAGGGCAATCAAGTGGGCAATGATGGATGTTGATGCCTAGGCCAGAGCCCGCTTTTTAAATTTGATGGTTGTGATCGTTTAAACAATTTACCTTTCTTGCCCTTAAAACAATTTACTTTCCTGCACTTAGACAATATGATGACCAAAGGTGGATGGGTCCTGGGTTTCAGGATGAAGCCCTTGGTCATCAATTAGTATAATCTGTTTTGAATGATGCAACGGTTGGAGGCGGATGGGTCTCGTTTTGAGATGAAACCTTCAACCGTTGCGTAAATATGGCAAAAAACTAATCGTGCTTTTGGCGGATAGGCCTCGGTTTGAGGTGAAACCAAAAGCACAACTTTTGATATGTTAATAATATAACCTTCTTTTGGCTTTATTTTTGTTGTTATACCTTTATCGCATAAATTTTATTTATGAAAACAGTTTTATTTGAACATTCTTGGGAACATATTGTAAGAATATCCTGAGAGATATCCTGTTTAGGATACTGCCACATAACTTATAAAACCCAAGTTATCCAAATAAAAAGGAGAGATCATACCAGAGATTCCCAAAGAGTCCATTCCAATTTTCCATCATAGGAATGTCCCCAGTGCAGATTTATAAGTTTGAATTCATCCTTTAAATTGTATGATGTATGTCCCCTGTGTTCAGCATATTTGAAGACTTAGGAATGCAAGCATAGTCATACCTTAGCTATTTTGTAGATAAATCCTAAATATCCTGGGATAAACCCTTAATATCCTGGGGATAAACCCTGATTTTCATGCGCTACAGGCGAGAGTGTACAAACTCCAAGACTTTGAAAGGTGAAAACCTTTAAACCTTAGAGAGTATGAAAATACCCTTTCGTGAGAGAGGGTGATCAATCCTCATATACCTTTAGGATCCAGGATATAGCTAATAGTAGCGAAATTGTCAGCCACTTTTACATGAACTGGTCCCGCTACCTTGAACTATCCCTGGATAACTTGCGCTCCAGGTGGGGTATTTAAACCCAATTCGTAAGAAAGGTGAATACCTTTAAACCTTTGAAGGGATTAGAATCCCTTATACGTGAGAGAGGGGGCCAATCCTCTAATCCTTCAAGATATTCTGAGCGTATATCCTAGAGCTATATCCTGAGGCATATTCTGCAAAACAATCTTAAACTAAGGTGGGTGTTAGCTTGGCTAACACCCCTCCGATGCTTAAGTCAGTATTGGGTTCAAGATAATAAATATATTTAAAAGAGGTACAATACATACCATTCTGAGATAGAAATTAAATTTTATTCTTACTTGAAATAAAGCTTTAAGTATATAGTATTCCAGGATCTTGGTAGCATATCCCCTTCCATACCCCTGAGTCGGTATGCTCCTTTTCCTGATTCTGATTCAACCTCGTATGGTCCTTCCCACTTTGGAGCCAACTTTCCATCGGCAGGATTAGTAGTATTTTTAAAAGCATTCCTTAATACCCAATCCCCAACTTGAAATCTTCTAGTCCTTATATTCTTGTTATACGCTCTGGATATCCTCTGTTGATATGCTGCCATCCTTAGCCTTGCTGCATCCCTTGTTTCGTCTACAGTGTCCAAATCTTGGCACAAAGCTTCACGATTATGCTCAGGATCCCGGAGGATAGATCTTGCCGTAGGTATCACCATTTTTGTTGGGATCACTGCTTCTGCTCCAAATACCAAGGAAAACGGGGTTTGGCCAGTTGCATTTTTTACCGTTGTTCTATCATCCCACAAAACAAAGGGTAACTCTTCTGCGCATCTCCTTTTCTTAGCTCCTAATCTTTTCTTCAAGTTGTTGACAATTATCTTGTTCGAGGATTCAGCTTGTCCATTTGCTTGAGGATGTATCGGAGTAGATGTGATCATTTTGATTCCCCAACTCTTGCAAAAGTCAGTAGTCCTCTTGCTTATAAACTGGGATCCATTGTCACAAATGATTTCAGCTGGTACTCCAAACCTGGTCAGGATATTCCACTTTATGAAGGATACTACTTCTTGGTCTCTAACTTGAACAAATGCTTCAGCTTCAACCCACTTAGAGAAATAATCAGTCATTGCCAGCATAAAGACTTTTCCTCCTGGAGCTTTTGGTAATTTCCCTACTATGTCCATCCCCCATTTCATGAATGGCCAAGGGGAAGCTATAGGATATAGTGGTTCAGCTGGTTGATGTAGTATGTTACTGTGCCTTTGACATGCATCACATCTTCGAGCATATTATGTAGCATCTTTTTTCATTGTCGGCCAATAGTATCCTGTTCTTAATACTTTTGAGAATAATGACCTGCCCCCAGTGTGGTTACCACAATCCCCTTCATGTATATCCTGAAGCACTTCCTTAGTTTCAAGATCCTCCAAGCATCTCAGGTATGGTCCTGCAAGAGATTTCTTGTACAAAACATTATTTATAATAGTGAATCGTGATACCTTCATCCTAAATGCCTTAGGGTTTTCGTCTCTAGGGATGTGTCCTTCCTTGAGATATCTTATGATTGGAGCCATCCAGGATTCAATATCCTTATCAGGATCATGACCAGGATCCTGGATGCTTGTTACCTCCTTATCCTGAGCTTTGAAGGGATCCACAGCAGGATACAGAATATGAAGTATCGGTATTTGGTTTCCCTCTGGTATCCTGACTGATGATCCTAAGTTTTCCAAGGCATCCGCTTCAGCATTATCTTCTCTTGGTACCTGTTCAAGTGTATAAACATCGAAATATCCTGCTATTTTTTTGAGAATATCGAGGTACTCGATTAACTTCTCACCTTTAACTGCATAGGATCCATTAAAATGATTAGTGATTAACAAGGAGTCAACATATACTTGCAAATTCTTGATATTCATATTTTTAGCCAACTCTAATCCTGCAATTAAAGCCTCATATTCTGCTTCATTATTAGTAGCAGGAAACTCACACCTAATAGCCTGGGGTAATATGTCCCCCTATGGCGATTTTAGTAGTATTCCCAATCCTACTCCTCTAACATTAGATGCTCCATCAGTGTATAATGTCCAGGATTCTGAGGATTCTCCTAATTGTTGGACTTCTAGGTCTACTTCATCCTGAATATCACTACTGAAATCAGCCACAAAGTCAGCTAGAGCCTGTGATTTTATGGCATTTCTAGGTTCATATACTAAGTCATAAGCGCTTAATTTCACTGACCACTTAGCCATCCTGCCTGACATCTCAGGTTTCCTAAACACATTTTTAACAGGATAATTGGTTTTAATATGAATCCTATGTGTCTCAAAGTAATGTCTAAGCTTTGTTGATGCCATAACTAGAGCCAATATTAATTTTTCTAAATGAGAATATCTAGTTTCAGCATCTAATAAGCTTTTACTAACATAATAGACAGGATATTGCTGACCTTCATGATCCTTTATAAGGACGGCACTTACAGCATTCCCTGATACTGCGAGGTATAGGGACAGTGGTTCACCATTTTCAGGCTTGATCAATAGAGGTGCAGTTGAAAGATACTGCTTCAAATCCTGCAGGGCTGCTTCATGCTTCTTGTTATGGGTCATTTTCTGAGCATATATATCCTGACTAATATTCTGCTTTTGATTGTTTACTTGTGATCAAGATACCGAATCAGGATATTGGTAACATCCTGGTGCGATATCCTGGTATTAGCTAAATTAATCACGTGCAGGTTAGAAGCTGTGGGTCACTAACGGTCGAATGGACCTCTTCTCCTTAAGACTCGGGCAAACCAGTTACATGAGAGACGTTGAACCCGAAGGACCAGGTCTACAACGTTCAAGTAGGGAATATCCGCCGAATCCCGGTTTAATAGGGTAGTTTGTTGAATTTCTTTTACTATTAATAGATGGGGCGGATCAGATTAAGGCACACAATTTTTCACTCACTTCACTCGCACACTTTGCTCTCTAGCTACTAGCAAACACTATACACAAACACTTGTACTCGAAATACATTGTAACACCTAGTTGATCCGCATCACATCCTGCACTGTATCCTGATATTTGAAGTAATAGAAGAACAAGGCAGTTGCGATTGTCAGCTCCCGAGGTTTTGTGCCGGCGATCTAGATTGATCAAGGGCTTTCCTCGTACATCTCTTGTCACCCTTTACATTTTTGCTCATTGTTTGATCATAGATACAGCTCTATATCCTGAGCCGTATCCTGAAACTGTTTTTGCAAATAATTTGATTAACATATTTTCGACACTCGTTTCTAGCACACTACCTCACTTAACTAATTTGATCACTTAATTGCTTCGGTAATTTTTGACCAAAACAATTTGGCGCCCACCGTGGGGCAAGTGGTGCTATTTTTACTAAAAACTTTAGTAAAATCATTACTCGGTTTTCTATTGTTAAAACTTTTTGCTACATTGTTTTCAATGGCCTCGAGATCAAACATGAGCTCTTCCACCATATCTGCTACAACCTCTGCAACAATTGGTTCGGTGCTTCCACCTCCTCCTCCAAGAATGCAAGCCTCTTCACAAGGAGCTGAAAGTCATGTGGCTCGGGATGTTATCCCCGCTCCCAGTGCCCAAGGATCTGGTCCTGTTTTGGCTTCTAATGACGAAATTATGAATTTGTTTGGTAGTGTACAGGAACAGATGAGGCAGCAGCAGGACACTAATTGGATGCTGATGAGAGAGATACAACTCTTGAAATCCGGCCCAAGTAGGCCTGCTGAAGAAACTGTCACTCCTTTGCAACCTAGGGCTTTGAACTTCAGTTTTGTAGTTTACACCGAGGATAACCGGGGGAGTATCGTGCCAAGCCATTCTCAGAATCATACTCCTGAGATACCCTCCTCGGTCAGGATGTCAACTGTCAGGAGCTCAGGATATGCTTCAGGATATGGCCAAAATCCTCAGACTGGTAACGTGTCAAATAATAATATTCTTGCTGCTAACAATAATGGATCTTTGCAGGATGCAGCTATGACGTCAACATTTACTAGGGAGCTTCAGAAATTGAAGGACATGATATCCAGTGTACCTGGAGTGGTCCAGCCAATTCCGGAAGTGTCCCAAGACAGCCACAGGATATCCCGCTTTGCATATCCTATCTGTGATGCTGAAATCCCAAAGAGATTTCAAACCCCGAACATGAAACTGTATGATGGGACTACGGATCCTGAAGAGCATATTGCCCAGTATAGAGAAAGAATGGAGATTAACCCTATCCCTCCGGAGCTCAAGGAAGCATGCCTGTGCAAGGGTTTTGGCTCTACCTTGACAAGATCAGCCTTAAAATGGCTGTTAAATGTTCCTCCTCACTCAATTACTTCGTTTGCTCATTTGGTTAATTTGTTTAATAGTCAGTTTTCTTGCAGCCGGAGTTTTGAGAAACTAACCAGTGATCTTTACAGGATAACTCAAGGACCTCAGGAATCCTTGAGGGATTATGTGAACAAGTTTAGTCGGGAATCCTTGGATATCCCACATCTTGATTTTGCAACAGTTGTGCAGGCTTTTAAAATGGGATTACAAAAAGATTCTCAGTTTTATCAGGATCTTGTAATGAATCCCTACAGGAATCTCGACGAAGCTCGTAACAGGGCCTTGAGATATATTTGCTTGGAAGATGACAAAAAGATGCAAGAGAGAATGAATTCTACCTCAACCTATGAATCAACCAACAGGAAATCAGAATCCTCGTATAAACCATATCGCTCTAAGCCGTATGGCAGAATTGACAACAAGAAAGTGAATGTTGTCGAAGACGAGGATCCTGAAGAATATCCTGAATTATCTGAATATTGCTTTTCTGTTAACATACCTGAGTTAATGTATGCTATGCAGGGTTTAGGAGACAAAGCTAGGTGGCCTCGAAAGAATCAACAAAAAGCTGATTGGAAGGATAAATCCAAATGGTGTGCCTTCCATGAAGATTTCGGACATGTAACTGAGGATTGCATTGCTCTAAGGAAAGAAATAAGCTACCTATTGAGCAAGGGGTATCTGAAGGATCTGCTGGGAAGAAAGAAGAATAAAGGCCATGATCCTGAGAAGGATCCTGAACGAGCAGCATCACCCCCAGCAGATGCCAAAATAATTAACTTTATTTCAGGAGGATCCGACATTTGTGGGACTTCGTATTCTACGGCCAAGAGACATGCAAAGGAGGCTAAGACTGAAAGGGGAGATAAACCAGCCAGGATGACTACCCTCACAACTGATAAAGTGATCACTTTCGATAGTGATGACAGGGATACTGTCCAGGATCCTCACCATGATGCTCTAGTAATAACGTTATATGTTGCTAACAATTTTGTACGCATGATATTGGTGGATAATGGCAGCTCCGTCAACACAATCCAACTAGAAACTTTGAAAAGAATGAATGTATCTCCAATGCATATTACTTCAAAATCCACCGTGCTTGTTGGGTTCAGTGGAGAGGCCAGGAACACAGTGGGAGAGATAAAGTTACCAGTATATGTTGAAGGGGTCAACTCAATACAACGTTTCTGTGTGATGGACTCCCTATCCTGCTACAACATCATACTAGGCTGGCCATGGATCCATGACATGAAGGTTGTGCCATCGACTTATCATCAGTGCATCAAGATCCCTACCCCTTGGGGGGTTGTCAAGGCTGACAGTGATCAACAGGAGGCGAAGGAATGTTACTCATCCTCAATGAAATCCTCGGTCAAGCCTAATGCAGCATAGCAATTAAATATGCGGGCCCAGGATATCGTGGAGGCTTCGGAGCAGGATGTAAAGAAAATAATCCTGGATCAGGATAATCTGGATATCTCGGTGCTCATAGGAACCAATATCCCATAGGATATTGAAAATCAATTGACTAATTTTTTGAAATGTAGGATGTCAACATTCGCATGGAAGCACGAGGATATGACAGGTATTTCCAAGGATATTATAACACATAAGCTCGGTATTGACAGGTCATTCAAGCCGGTCCAACAAAAGAGAAGGAAGTTTGCTCTAGAACGAAACGTAATTATTCAAGAAGAGGTTGAAAGACTATTGAAGTCCAAGATGATCAGGGAAGTCAAATTTCCCAAATGGCTAGAAACGTGGTCGTGGTTCAAAAGAAAAATGGGAAATGGAGAGTTTGTGTAGATTACACTGACTTGAACAAAGCATGTCCTAAAGACCCATTCCCTCTGCCTTATATAGACTCGATGGTGGATGCCACTGCCGGTCATGAGATGTTAACCTTCATGGATGCATCCTCAGGATTCCAGCAAATCCAAATTGAATCTTCAGACCAGGAGGATACTGGTTTCATGACACCAACAGGTATTTACTGCTATACTGCTATGCCTTTTGGTTTGAAAAATGCAGGTGCAACGTACCAGAGATTGGTGAACATGATTTTTAAAGACAAACTGGGGGACACCATGGAGGTGTACATGGACGATATGGTAGTCAAATCCAAGAAGGCTGAGGATCATCTCCAAGATATTAAAAGAGCATTTGATATCCTGGACCAGTACAATATGAAACTAAATCCAGCCAAGTGCCATTTTGGAGTGGGGGTAGGAAAGTTTCTAGGCTATATGGTGACTAAAAGAGGAATAGAGGCAAGCCCGGAGCAGATTAAAGCTATCTTGGATATCAAATCACCTTCAAATATGAAGGATGTTCAAAGGTTAACAGGGCGAGTAGCAGCATTGAACAGATTTATCTCAAGATCCTCCAAGAAATGCAAGGAATTTTATGATATCCTGAAGAAAAACAAGAAGTTCGAATGGAAACAGTGGCATGAAGCAGCCCTGCAGGATTTGAAGCAATATCTCTCAACTGCACCTCTATTGATGAAGCCTGAAAATGGTGAACCACTGTCCCTATACCTCGCAGTATCAGGGAATGCTGTAAGTACCGTTCTTATAAAGGACCATGAAGGTCAGCAATATCACGTTTATTATGTTTATTAGATGCTGAAACTAGATATTCTCATCTGGAAATATTGATATTAGCCCTAGTTATGGCATCAACAAAACTTAGACATTATTTTGAGACAGATAGGATTCATGTTAAAACCAACTATCCTGTTAAAAACGTGCTTAGGAAACCCGAGATGTCTGGTAGGATGGCTAAATGGTCAGTGAAATTAAGTGCTTTTGATCTAGTATATGAGCCTAGAAATGCCATAAAGTCTCAGGCTTTAGCTGACTTTGTGGCTGATTTCAGTAGTGACATTCAAAATGAAGTAGACTTAGAAGTACAACAGCTAGGAGAAAACTTAGAATCCTGGACATTATATACTGATGGTACATCTAATGTAAGAGGTGTAGGTCTAGGTATACTACTAAAATCGCCACAGGGGGACATATTACCCCAGGCTATTAGGTGTGAATTTCCTGCTACTAATAATGAGGCAGAATATGAAGCTTTAATTGTAGGATTAGAGTTGGTTAAAAATATGAGTATCAAGAATTTGCAAGTATATGTTGATTCTTTGTTAATCACTAATCATTTTAATGGAACCTATGCAGTTAAAGGTGAGAAGTTAATCGAGTATCTCGAAATTCTCAAAAAATTAGCAGGATATTTTGATATTTTTACACTTGAACAGGTACCAAGAGAGGATAATGCTGAAGCTGATGCCTTGGCAAATCTGGGATCATCGGTCAGGATACGGGAAGGAACCCGAATACCAATATTACATATCCTATATCCTGCGACGAATCCTCAGGATAAGGAAGTAATAAGTATTCAGGATCCTGATGATGAGTATCCCGAGGAGGATCCTAAGTCCTGGACGGCTCCAATCATGAGATATCTCAAGGAAGGACACATCCCAAAGAATGAGAATCCTAAGGCCTTTAGAATGAAGGTATCACGATTCACTATTATAAATAATGTTTTGTATAAGAAATCTCTTGCAGGACCATATCTGAGGTGCTTGGAGGATCCCGAAACCAAAGAAGTGCTTCAGGATATACACGAGGGGGATTGTGGTAACCATACTGGGGACAGGTCATTATTCTCAAAGGTATTGAGAACAGAATACTACTAATCCTGCTGATGGAAAGTTAGCTCCAAAATGGGAAGGACCCTATGAGATTGAATCAAAATCAGGAAAAGGAGCATACCGACTCAAGAATATGGAGGGGGATATGCTACCGAGATCCTGGAATGCTATACATCTAAAACTCTATTTCAAGTGAGTATGGAATTTAAATTCTAACTCAGGATAGTATGGATTCTGTCTCTTTTATTAAATTTTGATATTATTTACTGTTTTAAACCCATTACTGACTTAAGCATCAGAGGGGTGTTAGCCAGGCTAACACCCACCTTAGCTTACGATTGTTTTGCAGTATATGCTTTGGGATGTAGCACCAGGATACACATTCAGGATACTTCGGAAGATTAGAGGATTGGCCCCCTCTCTCACGTCTAAGGGATCCTGATCCCTTCACAGGTTTAAAGGTATTCACCTTTCTTCCGAATTGGGTTTAAACACCCCGCCTGGAGCGCAAGTTATTCGGGAATAGTTCAAGGTGGCGGGACCAGTTCATGTAAAAGTGGCTGACAATTTCGTTACTGTAGGCTATATCCTGAATCCTAAAGGTATATGAGGATTGATAACCCTCTCTCACGAAAGGGTATTGTCATACTCTCTAAGGTTTAAAGGTTTTCACATTTCTAAGTCTCGGAGTTTATACACTCCCGCCTGTAGCGCATGAAAATTTGGGATTTTCCCCAGGATACTAAGGATTTATCTCTAGTATATTTTTGGGTTTTACCCCTGTAACACAAGAATTGTCTAAACAGTTGGAACTAATGTTCAAAAATTTTCTAAGTGTTTAAAGACTTCATGCACAGGGGACATTCCTTCTAAAGCAATTGTGTGAAGCTCAAAAGATCAAAATTGGGCTAAGTGTCTCGGACTGGGGACATCTTAGTAGCAGAAGTCGCAAAAGGGGTTGGAGTTTAATACTAGGGTTACACTCAATTCCTGGTATGATCTTTCCTTTGTGAACCTTACATGAATTGTTTAACTCTGATTAAGGCTCAAATATCCTGAAAAGGATATATCTTTAGGATATGTCTTCAAAATGTGTTTTTGGGATACGTTTCGGGATATTTGATTGAAATATTTGGGAAATGATACTTGGATTGAAAATTAAAACTCTGATCAAACAAGTATTATCAAAACAGATTTTAGAAAATAGACTATCTTTTATTCTTTAGAAGTTTTGTCTAAAATTGATTGAATTTTGAGAAATTCTATTTGATAAAGGTCTTCATAATATATCACTGAGTATATTGATCAGGATATTTTCAAAAGATAGTTGCACCAATTTTGCAAAGCTAAAATCTACACTAAGAAATGCATGACAGAAATTAGAGGGCAATAGCAAACCAATTGAAAGATGAAATTATCTGAAATAAGCAATACCAGTTGATAACCGAAGGCTCATCCTAAAACCTAGGACCCATCCACCTTCGGCTATCAAGTTGTTTTAATGCAGAAATAGAAACTGTTCATAGGACAAGAAGTAAAATTGTTCAAACATAAGCATAACTCTCAAATTTAAGGGAAATAAGTTTTAGGAGGCAACGCCTTCTTCGTTCGTGGTATTTTCAGCAGCATCCGTCTCGGGATCAACCTCAGCATCCCTCTCAGCATCAGTTGGTTTTTCGACTGCCTTTGAAGATCCTTCAGCTGCAGGTTTAGCAGAAGTTCCGCCGAGACTCTTCAGCATGGTTGCAAAAGTCGCTAGGCGCTCCCAAGTCGGTCGAGTGGGGAGTTGAGAGTACTCGGTCTAGGCGGTGAGTACTCGGGGAGTACTCAGACATGCTAAATTATAAAGAAATTAGTTTTCGAAAGTTAAATATATGTCAAATAACATAAATTTACTGATAATTTTAACAAAATACGTGAAAATGATATTCATTCTTTAATATTCTTTAATATGATAGATATAGAAATTATGTTTTTTTTAAGTCAAACTCGACCTGAATTGACCTACTAGATCCGATTTTGGCCAAGGTTGACCGCGTTTGGTCAATTCCGAGTAATTGGTCGGAGTTGAAGAAAGTCGCCTCGGCAACCTACCTTGGAGCGATTACTCGGAGAGTACTCGGACTTGGAAACCTTGTTTTACAACCATGCTCTTCAGCTTTGTTTCCCAGGCATTGATGTCCCAAGAAGGACATTCGAAGCCTAGTGATTTGGCTTCGTGGGCCATCTTTAGCCTGGCCTGGAGAAGGGAAGTGATGACAGAATTTTTAAGGCTTTCCCGGTAGCTGATCATATCTTGTTCGTGTTGAGCATGGGCAGCATCAAGATCGGTTTGAGCCTGGAGAGCAGCTTTGCTGAGGGCGGCCTAGTGTTCTTAGGTCATAGCCTTGAACTTGTCCTCGTAATGCCGAGATTTGGCGGCTGCAATCATACCCAGATCAGAGATGGTAACCTCGGCTTTCTTCAACTTGGATTCAAGCGTCTTATTGAGCCCACAGGATTCTTGATATAAATGAACTAGACGTTCGAGACCCTGCAAAGTAAGAGGACAGGTATTGGTTTTAATAAGTACTTATAAGCGGTATAAGGTGCAGGATATGGCTCGAGGATATTAACCTGGTTAAGAAAAGAAGTCATGAATCCGCTTGCCTCAATGAACCCGTGATTTTCATAGGGTAATGTATCAGAGATAACAGGAGAATCAGGCTCTTTCCTTTTACGGGAACTTGAACTCCGGGGCTTAGTAGTTGGCGAAGGTTTGGGAATGATGATGGCCTTGGAAATGCTGGGCTTGGATGAGGCCGTGGCCTTGGGACTTGGTTCCTTCTTAATCTGGACCTGATCAGAATAACTGTCCAGCTCTTCAAGGTCAAAAACCTCAGGGATCTTGGCTGGTGCTGCATAAAGGGAAAAGTCCTCCACCCTTATTACTCTTTATATTACAATAATTAGACATTTCAAAAGTAACTCTTACCAGACATTTTGGATGATGAATACTGGCTGGAACTCGGGATATGTGTGGTAAAACTCCTGTCACTTGCAGGTAATTGGTAAACTGCTTTGATTCTTTTTTCTGATTCCGCAGTAGGGGGAGCTACTTCCTTAAAATTCACTGCGAAAATATCAAATAAGAAGATATTGGCTGGAACTCAGGAGATTCATGATCCTACCGGTGGTTAACCACTCCACCGGAAGACTAGCACCCTCACGAATGGAGTCTCGTTTGACGAAGAAGAACTTGCGTTGCCATCCATCTTCGTTTTTGGTGGCTTTAAGAATAAGGGGTTTGCTGGAAGTTGAAAAAAGCAGAAACCGACTGGAACCGTGGGATCGGAGGCGGTAAGCGATTGGCATATCTTCGATGCAAAGGTCGGGACAGTAAAGGTTTTTAATTTGGTTGAGTACGATAAATACCCTCCAGACCATGGGCATGGTTTGGGCAAAGGAAATACCGGTAGTCCGGAAGAATTGCATCATAAATTCGGGAAAGGGGTACCGAAGACCTAGCGAGAAAGGGTATGCCGGGAAGCAGACCCAATCAGCAGAAGAAACGTCCGATCGAATTGATCGATCAAACGGTCTGAAGACCGTGCCATCGGGGAAAGCACCGGAAGCTCTCAATGCTGCAATGTCCGCGTTATCAAAAGCACAGATCTCCTTCTAGGGATTTTTAAGAAGATTTTGCTGGATGAAGGTCTCAGATGATTCGCCGGTTTGAGAAAAAGTTCTAGTAGCCATTGCAAGTAAAGGAAAAGAGATTGGCAGGAAATGAATAAGAAGTAAGGAATTACCTATAGACTCCGTTGATGATATCTGCTTTTCAAACAAGAAGAGAGAATATATAGGAGCATTGTAGATGTCCATCGAGTTAAAAGCGCATTGGAAGTTGTATGGTGTAATCTTGACCGTCATCTCGATTTAATTGCCTTGATTCGCGAGACAGGGTTTTTGAAATATATCCGTTGGATTGGTATACCAACAGATATATTTGGGGACAATTGTTATGGGTCATTTTCTGAGCATATATTGTCACACCCCAACCGATGGCGGAAACATCGGGATGAGACGAAGTGTGTATAGATTGCAAGAGACTTCATAACACTATGTGACAATATTTAATTGAATTCAAATTTCATTGCAAGTACTAAATTGTCATACAGCATTTAAAATAGAAATAACATTGTTCAAATTCAACATAACATCGAAAGATAAATAGATTAAAGGTGTGTATCTAGTCCACCCTAAACTCGTTTCATCATTCATCCATACTTCAATAATCAACCTGCAACATGTATTAAAATGGAGTTTCAATGCAAAAGCAATGGCGAGTATACAGGTTTGTTTACATAGCATAATAGAATAAAAACTCACATCCAACATGATTCATAATATGTGATTACTAGTATGCAATTTTGGCGTACAATATGATCAAACCCTAGAATACAACGCATAAAATAGCCTAATCCCAATAGTTTAGCGGGGTGGTAACTTAACAATACCCAATAGAATAGCGGGCGGGGCGTTAATCCTATAGCGCTATAATTGTTAAGGTGGGCGAGCAAAGTCAATGAGCATATAACGTTCCAAATCGTTCATAGAGCATACAAGAATAGCAAGTAAGTCACATTAGTTTCATGCTTCGTTCAAAGATTGAGTATGTTTAGTTCAAAAGTTATGTGCATAATTATACATGTTGCATCCCAAAGTGTAAATGGGAAAAAGGGATCGAGTATACTCACATAATTGCTAAGTCTTCCGATTATCCAAGTACGACGAGTTGATTAGATTAGGAGATTGGAACACCGATGTCACCCTATATGGGCAAACGATGGCGCATGAGTGAACGGAATTACGACGAAGGATTTAAATTGGAATTTGGAGTATAACCAGTTCACACCAAGATGTATATATTCATATATATTTTATATAGTTTATGTAAAATTTATAAATCAAATGTATCAAGAGTATTGTTGAAAAGTTGTCCAAAATATAAATATTCATACATTTATAACTATTTTATAAAAATTTATGGTTGTTGATAGGTTTCGTTTTATAAAATTTACACGTTTAGTTTTGCGGAATTTTACGAAAAACGGGCAGAGTTTCCTCTGTTTTTGGACGATCCCAACAACACAAGTTGTCGATTTACATGTTCAAATTCAACAATTTATCAACATTTCAATAATACGATGATAACAATATGCGAATACCTTTGAAGGGTTTAATGATTACTAATTTATAAACCGTTATGGTAAATAACTCGTAGATTTAATTGTTACGCATATAAACCATTAGTTGGAACAAGAATAATGTCGAGAGTAAAAGATAACGCATAACAACTGATTAACGAAAAGAATGTATACTGAACACGAATTTGAACGCGAATCTGAACCGCGACTGAAACGAGGTAGAGCTCGAAACCCATGTTGACTGTTTGACCAGTTGACTAATGTTGACCGAAGCTGACCCGGTTTGACTCGAACACCGAGCCAAACATCAAATCTGGCCGGTGTTGACTCAACTCGGAATCGAACCAAACTGAGACTCGTAACTGAACCGACGAGCACCCGAGACTGTCAACTTGAACCTGAGCCGTCGAAACCAACCCAAACCCGAGACCTGAAACAAATCTGAATCAGAATCGAACCGTCTTTCATCAGATTTAAAGAAAATAAATGAATCCAGAATGAAAGAACAGAAGTGAGGGATTACCGATTGAAGCTCGTCGGACCAAACCAGTGTCGTCGCCGCCTCCATCGCCGGCGACGCTGCCGTCGTCGGCCTCCTTATTTCTCCTCTCTCTCTCCTTACTTCTCCTCTCTCTCTACGTCTCTCTCTCTCTCGTCTTGTGCAGTCGCCGACATACGCTACCATCGAAATGGTGGTGGCCGGTGGTTCGTTGAACATCGATGGAGGAGAAACAGAAGGGTTTCAAGGGTGGCGGTTGTCGGATTACAAACCGGAGAAGACAAGGGGACAAGGGTTGCGGCTGGCTTGAGTTGTCACCGAAAAACAAAGCACCGGAGCTCGGCCGGAGCTCCGATCTCCGATCATCGAGGCAGGGAGGTGAATGTTGGGGCGGTTGTGTGCGCAGGGAAGTAAAGGGGAAGTGTTTAGGGTTTTATTTATTTATTTTTGTTTTAAGATCATTACAGTTTCAGTTATAAGCACAATTAGTCCCTAGAAGTTCAAGATTCAGCATAATACTCAAAATCCCTTCAATTTAACTAAGTTATACTGTTTTTAAAAGGAAGCAAACTTTATAAATCAAACTAACTAGGTCAGTTTGTTATTTTACTAGCTTTAAAAGCTAACAAGACTAACTTAGATTTATTATAAAAATAAACTTTTTAAATTGTAAAAATCAATTAATTTAATTGATTAAACCATGAATAAATAACCATTTTTATCACGAATTAGATTAAAGATAAAGATTTTTCGACAATTAAAATGAAACGACGAATTACAAGGATACAAAGTTTCCAAAAGTAGGGGTATGAACCACAGTTTCTAAATATGGAAAGTTATGAAAATGCGGAGCGTTACATATATATCCTGACTAATATTCTGCTTTTGATTGTTTACTTGTGATCAAGATAGCGAATTAGGATATTGGTAACATCCTGGTGCGATATCCTGGTATTAGCTAAATTAATCACGTGCAGGTTAGAAGTTGTGGGTCACTAACGGTTGAATGGACCTTTTCTCCTTAACACTCGGGCAAACCAGTTACATGAGAGACGTTGAACCCAAAGGACCAGGTCTACAACGTTCAAGTAGGGAATATCCGCCGAATCCCGGTTTAATAGGGTAGTTTGTTGAATTTCATTTACTATAAATAGATGGGGCAGATCAGATTAAGGCACACAATTTTTCACTCACTTCACTCACACACTTTGCTCTCTAGCTACTAGCAAACACTATACACAAACACTTGTACTCGAATTACATTGTAACACCTAGTTGATCCGCATCACATCCTGCACTGTATCCTGATATTTGAAGTAATAGAAGAACAAGGCAGCTGCGATTGTCAGCTCCCGAGGTTTTGTGCCGCCGATCTAGATTGATCAAGGGCTTTCCTCGTACATCTCGTGTCACCCTTTACATTTTTTCTCATTGTTTGATCATAGATACAGCTCTATATCCTGAGCCGTATCCTGAAACTGTTTTTGCAAATAATTTGATTAATATATTTTCGACACTCGTTTCTAGCACACTACCTCACTTAACTAATTTGATCACTTAATTGCTTCGGTAATTTTTGACCAAAACACTTCTCTTTCCATTCGAACTTCTTGTTTTTCTTCAGGATATCATAAAATTCCTTGCACTTTTCCGAGGATCTTGAAATAAATCTGTTTAATGCTGCTACTCGCCCTGTTAACCATTGGACATCCTTCATATTTGAAGGTGATTTGATATCCAAGATAGCTTTAATATGCTTCGGGCTTGCCTCTATTCCTCTTGTAGTTACCATATACCCTAGAAACTTTCCTGCCCCCACTCCGAAATGGCACTTAGTAGGATTTAGTTTCAATATGAGGAAGTGGAAATGGGTCTTTGGGACAAGCTTTATTCAAGTCTGTGTAATCTACACAAACTCTCCATTTCCCATTTTTCTTCTGTACCACGACTACATTTGCTAGCCATCTTGGAAACTTGACTTCTCTGATCATTTTAGATTTCAATAGCCTCTCTACTTCTTCCTGAATGATCACATTTCGCTCCAGAGCAAACTTCCTCCTCTTTTGTTGGACAGGTTTGAATGATCTGTCAATTCCGAGCTTATGTGTTATAATATCCTTGGAAATTCCTGTCATATCCTCGTGCCTCCACGCGAATGTTGACATCCTGTACTTCAAAAAGTTAGTTAACTGTTCTTCAATATCCTGAGGGATATTGGTTCCTACGAGCACCGAGATATCCGGATTATCCTGATCTAGGATAACTTTCTTCATATCCTGCTCTGAAGCCTCCACGATATCCTGGGCCCGCATCTTTAATTGCTATGCTGCATTGAGGATGAGTAACATTCCTTTGCCTCCTGCTGATCACTATCAACCTTGACAACCCCCCAAGGGGTAGGGATCTTGATGCATTGATGATAAGTTGATGGCACAGCTCTCATATCATGGATCCATGGCCTACCCAATATGATGTTATAGCAGGACATGGAGTCCATCACACAGAAACGTTGTATTGAGTTGACCCCTTCAACATATACTGGTAACTTTATCTTTCCCACTGTGTTCCTAGCCTCTCCACTGAACCCAACAAGCACGGTGGATTTCGAAGTGATATCCATTGGAGATACATTCATTCTTTTCAAAGTTTCTAGTTGGATTATGTTGACGGAGCTACCATTATCCACCAATATCCTGCGTACAAAATGGTTAGCCACATATAATGTTATTACCAGAGTATCATGGTGAGGATCCTGGACAGTATCCCTGTCATCACTGTCGAATGTGATCACTTTATCAGTTATGAGGGTAGTCATTCTGGCTGGTTTATCTCCCCTTTCGGCCTTAGCTTCCTTTACATGTCTCTTGGCCGCAAAATACGAAGTCCCACAAATGTCGGATCCTCCTGAAATAAAGTTGATTATCTTGGCATCCGCAGGAGGTGATGCTACTCGTTCAAGATCCTTCTCAGTATCCTGACCCTTATTCTTCTTTCTTCCTAGGAGATCCTTCAGATATCCCTTGCTTAGAAGATAACTTATTTCTTTTCTTAGAGCAATGCAATCCTCAGTTACATGTCCGAAATCTTCATGGAAGGCACACCATTTGGACTTATCCTTCCAATCAACTTTTTGTTGATTCTTCCGAGGCCACCTGGCTTTGTCTCCTACACCCTGCATAGCATACATCAGTTCAGGTATGTTAACAGAAAAGCAATATTCAGATAATTCAGGATACTCCTCAGGATCCTCGTCTTCAATAGCATTCACTTTCTTGTTGTCATTACTGCCATATGGCTTAGAGTGATATGGTTTAAACGAGGATTCTGATTTCCTATTGGTTGAATCATAAGTGGTGGATGAATTCATCCTCTCTTGCATCTTTTTGTCATCCTCCAGTCGAATATATCTTAGGGCCCTGTTTCGAGCTTCATCCAAGTTCCTGCATGGGTTCATTACAAGATCTTGGTAAAATTGAGAATCTTTTTGCAGCCCCATCTTGAAAGCCTGCACAGCTGTTGCAACATCAAGATGTGGAATATCTAAGGATTCCCGGCTAAACTTGTTCACATAATCTCTTAAGGATTCTTGATGTCCTTGAGTTATCCTGTAGAGATCACTTGTTAGCTTTTCAAAACTTCGACTGCAAGAAAATTGACTATTAAATAAATTTACTAGGTGAGCAAATGATGTAATCGAATGAGGAGGAACATTTAAGAGCCTTTTTAAGGCCGATCCTGTTAAGGTAGAACCAAAACCCTTGCATAGGCATGCTTCCTTGAGCTCCGGAGGGATAGGGTTAATCTCCATTCTTTCCCTATACTGGGCAATATGTTCTTCAGGATCCGTAGTTCCGTCACAGAGCTTCATGTTGGGGGTTTGAAATCTCTTATGGATTTCAGCATCACAAATAGGATATGCAAAGCGAGATATCCTGTGGCTGTCTTGGGACACTTCCGGAATTGGCTGGACCACCCCAGGTACACTGGATATCATGTCCTTCAATTTCTGAAGCTCCCTAGTAAATGCTGACGTCATACCTGCATCCTGCAAAGATCCACTATTGTTAGTAGCAAGAATATTATTATTATTTGACACGTTACCAGTCTGAGGATTCTGGCCATATCCTGAAGCATATCCTGAGCTCCTCGCAGTTGACATCCTGACCGAGAAGGGTATTTCAGGAGTATGATTCTGAGAATGGCTAGGCACAATATTTCCCCTGTTATCCTCAGTATATACAGCTGAACTGAAGTTCAAAGCTCTGGGCAGTAAAGGAGTGACATTATCCTCGGCGGGCCAGTTTGAGCTAGATTTCAAGAGTTGTATTTCTCTCCTTAGCATTTGGTTGGTTTCTTGCTGTTGCCTCATCTGTTCCTGTACACTACCAAATAAGGTTAGAATTTCATCATTAGAAGCCAGAACAGGACCAGATCCCTGAGCGTTCCGAGTAGGGATAATATCCTGAGGTTGTGAAGAAGCTTGCATCCTTGGAGGAGGTGGTGGAAGCACCGAACCAGTAGTAGCAGAAGTTGTAGCAAACACGGTGGAGGAGCTCATGTTTGATCTCGAGGCCATTGTAAATAGTGTGGCAAAAAGTTTTGAGAATAGAAAACCAAGTAACGATTTCGCAAAAGTTTTTAGTAAAGATAGCACCACTTGCCCCACGGTGGGCGCCAAATTGTTTTGGTCAAAAATTACCGAAGCAATTAAGTGATCAAATTAGTCAAGTGAGGTAGTGTGCTAAGAAAGTGTGTTGAAAATATACTGATTAAGTTGTTTGCAAAAACAGTTTTCAGGATACGGCTCAGGATATTGAGCTGTATCTACGATCAAACTATGAGCAAAAAGTAAAGGGGGTGACACGAGATATAGGAGGAAAGCCCTTGATCAATCTAGATCGCCGGCACAAAACCTCGGGAGCTGACAATCGCAGCTGCCTTGTTTTTCTTATTGCTTTAAACGTCAGGATACAGTGCAGAATATTGATCAGATCGCTAAGTGTTACAATGCTTTTTGTGAAAGTGAAAGTTGCGAGAGAGTAAAGTGTGAGAGAGCAGTGAGTGTTGTTGTGTCCTATTCGATCTGATTTATCCGAATATTTATAGCTAAGAAATATAAACAAAAACTCCTATAAACGGGGGATGCTTCCGAATATTCCATAGTTAACGTTATGGACCGAGTAAAGCGGCTTCAACGTCTTCCTTTGAACGACTTAGACCGAGTCTTCCGGGGAAAGGGTCCTCATGAACGTTACCAGCTTGGACTCGTACTCCTGCACATAATCCGTTAGTAATCCTCAGGATACCATTCAGGATGTTACCAATATCTTGAATCAGCATCCCGGACATGAACATATATCATATAAGCAAGATATAATTTAAGATATTATCCAGGATATGAGCTCAGAATTTCACCCATAACACACATGTTCATCTCACTTTTAATTTTGTATAAACCATTTGTTGTTTTGTTTATAAGAGTTGTGAGAATTCCAAGTATCCGAGAACCATGCTAATCATCATCATCAAGAACAAGACTTTAAAGTAATGAAATTTATATACCTTTCAAGTATAAAAATGGAATGATGATGAGATTTTTGATGATAATGAGCTTGTTCCTCTTTGAAATCGCCTTGGAATCACCCTTTGACCTTCAAACCGAATCAAGACTAGCTTGAAATGGCCATGATCTTCAGGAAAAATATTTGAATATTGAAATGTGGATGTATAGAGATGGGTTTCAGCCGTGAGGTTTTGTGAAGGAGGAGATGAGAATGTGTGTGATGGTTTTAAGACGATTTTGGTGGTTTTGAGATGATTTGAAATGATTATGTTGCATGCAACTCTTACACATGTCCAATACACACAAATCAAGAGAGAGGTGGGCACCCTCTTGGCCGCCACCTATCACCTCTCTCACTATACATACATATACATATATTACATACACATAATACAGGTAAAAAGCAGGTATTTTACTGACTACCGGGTATTTTATCTGACGTTTCATCGCGTTTTAATGCTTTTAAAAATTATTTTATTAACTTATGAAAATAATCCTACTAAAATATTACTGAATAATATTTTATCATTCCAGATTGACTGCATTATCCATGCTTTGCAGTATACAAGCGGTATCAAGCGGTATGTGCATAAGTTCGCAAAACAAGAATTTTAAGTGTTTAAATTAATTTTTCTTCACGATTATTATTAGAAATAAGATTTCAATCATAACGGAATATTTTTAGGATTTTAATATTATCCGGGCGGTCACCGACGTTCGTTTCGTATTTTGTTCGTTACGCGATAAGCGTTTATCTTTTCATTGCCAACTGACTTTCTAATTTAGTTTGGATTTACCAAACTTCTGTTATTATTAAATAACATCATATCTAATAAAATCTTATTATTATTCAGTCATTAGACGTGTCACAACAGTAGGGTACTGGCCTAATTTGCCGGGTGTCACACTAAGCGATCCGACGACTATGCTGCTCTTTGTCCCAACATGTCTCAGCCTGCTTACCGAAGAATAGAACTTTAACTCAAGGGTCCGGCTCCGAAAATTCAAAGTCTAGTGACTTCAGCTAACCTCCCCACGATCCAGCAAGTTATTCGTCTCGCTCGCCGTCTCACTGATCAGGTTGTGGAACAGGGCAAGCCGCCTAAACGTATCAGTGCTACTACTGAAACTTCTGGTGATAAAAGCGTAAATGGGATGGCAACCAGAGCAAAGATGCTAACCCCGCTCAAGTCCCAACTCAGTAACAAAAGTTAGAGAACAATAAGGGTCCTCAGCAACAGGGCGGTTAATGATTCAGGTGTAACAAATGTAGTTGACACCATAGTGGGACGTGTGAGAAAAACCGCTGTCAATGATTCAACAAGTTAGGGCATGAAGCAAAGGAATGCAGAAGCCCGTACCCGACAAAGCAAATCTTACCACGACAGCAACAGCAGCAACAAGCCAACAATCGAGGATGTTATCAGTGCGGAGCAGAGGGGCATATAAAAAAACTACCCTAAACTGAATCAATACAACAACAGGGCGCTGGAAACAAAAACAACGGTGGTAATGGTGCAAGAGGAAGAGCATTCGTAATCGGAGTCGGTGAAACAAGGAATGATCCCAACGTTGTGGCGGGTAAGTTCCTACTTTACGATCGTTACGTTTCCGTATTATTTGATTCTAGAGCCGATGCTAGTTATGTATCCCTACGTATTAGTAAGACGCTTAAGCCTACGCCAACACCTTTAAACACTAAGCACGTCATCGAATTAGCTGATGGTAGAAGCATCGAGGCCTCACACGTTATCAACAATTGTAAGCTCGTACTATCTGGTCAAACCTTCCTCGTCAATCTTTTTCCCATCATTCTTGGAAGCTTCGACGTCGTTATTGGTATAGATAGGTTATCCAAACATCGAGCTGAAATACTCTGTCAGGAAAAAGTCGTTCGTATTCCTCGTTCTTTTGGCGAACCTCTTATTGTTCAAGGCGACAAGAGTGGTGTTGTCACAGGCATCATTTCATTCTTAAAAGCCCAGAAGTGTTTACGAAAGGAGCATACCACTATTCTAGCACTCGTCACTGACACTCAGGAGAAAGAAAGGAAGATTAAAGATTTTCCCATCGTACACGACTTTCCCTAGGTATTCCCTGAGGAACTACCTAGTCTTCCATCTCATCATCAAGTTGAATTTCAAATCGAGCTAACTCCTGGAGCAGCACCCATAGCTCGTGCACCTTATCGACTACACCCAGCCGAACTGGAGGAACTATCTTTGCAATTACAGGAACTGTTGGATAAGGGATTTATCCTTCCTAGCTCGTCACCCTGGGGAGCCCAGTACTTTTCGTCAAAACGAAAGACGAGACTTTTCGTATGTGCATCGATTATCTCGAGCTGAACAAAGTTACTATCAAGAACCGTTACCCACTTCCCCATATCGATGACCTCTTCGACCAGTTGCAAGGCTCGGGTTACTACTCAAAGATCGACCTGAGGTCAGTTTATCATCAGTTGAGAGTCCGGGATGAGGACGTCTCTAAAACAACCTTTCGAACTCGTTATGGTCACTATGAATTCCTTGTTACGCTTTTTGGAATGACAAGTGCACCTGCGGTTTTCATAGATCTCATGAACCGAGTATGCAAACCTGATGTGATTAAAATACAACATATAAATTATGTCAAATACGGCGTAAAAGCAACCCTTTTTTAGTACTAATGTTGGAAAAAACCTGTGTTTTCGTTCCTTTTATATTTTCAGGAATAAAAGAGCTTAAATTTGCAAAAGGAGCAAATAGACAGCAAAATCCAACATAAATGTAAAAAAGAAGGAATTGCCACATCTCGCCAAGCCCCAATTCACATCCAAACCTCAAAATAACAAGAACAGAAGGCTGACACGGGGTCGTGTCCACCAGACACGGGCCGGGTCCGAAGATGGATGTTGGGCAGGAGAAAAAGACAACTGCAAAAGACAAAAATGGCAGCCAACATGGGGCCATATTAAGCCAACACGCGGCGTGGTCAACTCAAAGATTTTCAGAATCTGCGATAGTACAACAAGTACTTTGGCCACGGGCCATGCCATTGACACACGGGGCCGTGTTAGTACAACATCTGACAAGTAGTTAATGGGGAAGAGAGAGAGAAATGAGCACGGGGTCATGCTAGCCAGGCACGGGTCGTGCTGAAGCTTCTGAAGATAGCTATATATAGAAGTGCTTGGTTCCACTTCTACTCATCCCTTGGCAAACCAATTATCACTCACTTGCCACCACTCCACCACCACTACAACACCATCATCCACCACCATCTTCCATTTTCCATCCTTAGAGTGTGTATATAGTCTCAGGATCCAAGATTGATCGTAAGTATCTTTACCAAATAAAGGGCATGCTTGGCTAAATTCTTACATCACTTGGTGAAGACATATCTTTTATGTATTTATTTTATGATTTCCAATCTTTGGCTACTTTTTAATTGGGTATGTATTAATGACTTTACTAATTAGTTTTTTATATTGAAGGTGAATTTATTCAGCCATTCTTCATATGTTCGTTTACTCAACATATTCATGTCTTTACGGTCTATATAAAGCATGTTAATTGCCTGTAAGGGGGGTTAGAAGGATGGACTGGGTAATTCTATGTCTCGTTCAGTGTATAGATCCTGCGAGAACCTGATGCAAGTTTAGTACTACACCATGGATTGGCCGGGAATGACTGGCCCGACTGATAGTAAGAAAACACCCAAAGTGCCCAAAGTGCGGAAATCATCAAAAGGGTACATGAAAGATAAGTCGGATCCAAGTGATTCTTTCTTTTCTATCATTTTTATTTTATTTATATTTTCTGTTTTTATCTTATTATTAGTTTAAAAATCTTTTCTAAAAAGTTTGGTTCGATTAGACGTTGACGATAAGCCGGTACTAAAAGCTCTTGTGTCCTTGGACGGCCTCAGTATCTTGCCATCACTATACTACGTCCGCGATGGGTGCACTTGCCCTAACGTGTGTAGAGTGATAGTAAAATATCGTCTTTTATAAATTTAAAACTTGAAATCGGCGAGTTAAAACATAGCTAAAAATATAACTAAAAGATATACTCACACCGACACAAGTCAAAACCCTATCTCGACAAATTCGTGATTGTATTCATCTACGACATCCTGGTCTATTCGAAGAATCGAGAGGAACACGAGCAACTCTTACATCTTATTCTGGAACTCTTATGAAACGAGCAACTCTACGCTAAATTCTCGAAATGCGTCTTCTGGCTTCGAGAAGTTCATTTCCTTGGGCACATGGTCAACGAGGATGGGATTCACGTTGATCCAGCTAAGATTGACTCCATCAAGAACTGGCCGACACTGAAAACTCCAACCAAAATCCGTCAATTCTTGGGATTGGCGGGTTACTATCGTAGATTCATCGAGGGATTCTCGAAGATTGCTCAACCCCTCACAACTATAACCCAAAATGGTATTGCTTACAAGTGGAACGATGCTCAGGAGTCTGCGTTTCAGAAACTAAAGGAGAAGCTCTGCAGTGCACCAATTCATTCATTACCTGAAGGTACCAACGATTTTGTTGTCTACTGTGATGCGTCGATTCAAGGACTCAGTTGCGTGTTGATGAAGCGCGAGAAAGTTATAGCTTACGCCTCTCGGCAACTAAAAATTCACGAAAGGAATTACACAACACATGATTTGGAACTGGGAGCTGTAGTCTTTGCACTCAAGATATGGAGGCCTACTTGTAAGTTACCAAATGCATGATTTACACCGATCACAAGAGTCTCCAGCACATATTGGACCGGAAGGAGTTGAACATGCGGCAACGCCGATGGGTCGAACTCTTAAACCACTACGAGTGCGCGATCAAGTATCATCCAGGCAAGGCTAACATTGTGGCTGATGCCCTCAATAGAAAAGAAACCAAGCCTAAACGTGTTCGTGCGTTACAACTTACTATTCATTCCAAGCTCCCTCACCAAATCCGAAACACTCAAGTCGAAGCACTGAAGGCGGAGAACCTTCTAGCTGATTCCATACGGGGCATGGAAAATAGCTTGAACTCAAAAACGACGGCATACACTACTTCATGGAATGTATTTGGGTTCCGTCTTACGGAAATCTCCAAGAGCTTGTGATGGACGAAGCACACAAGTCTCGCTACTCGATACATCCCGGTTCTGACAAGATGCATCACGACCTTAAGGCTTTGTATTGGTGGCCTAACATGATAGCCATTATTGCTAAGTACGTTAGCAAATGCTTAACTTGTGCTAGAGTCAAGATCGAGTACCAAAAGCCATCAAGTTTACTTCAACAACTAGAATTGCCAACATGGAAATGGGAACAGATTTCCATGGATTTCGTTACCGGCTTACCAAGATCCCAAAGCGAGAATGATACCATTTGGGTAATCGTAGATCGCTTAACCAAGTCTGCTCACTTTCTTGCGATCAAAGAAACCGACAAGTTCTCGAAGCTGGCGGCTATCCACTTGAAAGAAGTTATCTAACATGAAAAAGTACAATGGACTTACAGAAAGCAATCAGAGACTACATGGGAATCAGAAGAGGAGATGAAGGAGTTCTACGTACATTTTTTCTATGTGTAATAGGTTTCAAGGGCAAACCTATTGCAAGGGGGTAGAGTTGGAAAATCTTAATTATCTATAAAAAGATGGTTTTGGAAAGGAAAAAATGTTAGCCAAAAAAAGAGAGAGAAACCCATCATGGATTGGATCATGGAAAAGGCCTTATAAGGGCCTTTTTATAATTTTAACTTCTAAACTCTAATATAGGAGGGGGGAGGGGGTTGGATAGAGCTTTCATTTCCATCTTACACATTTCAAATTATAGAGAGATAATGAGAAGAATCCTAGAGAGAGAAAGTTGAGGCTTTGGATCAGTTTAAGTCAAAGACAATTGGGTTCAAAGCAAATAATTGGCGGCTCACTCGTGACCAGTATCAAAGGGATCTGGATTTAAGTTTAAAGTCTTGTATTAGTTTTATGGGTTTCAATGTGAGTTTTACTTAAAAACTTGCTCAAACGTGAACTTTTATGCGTGGGATTGACTTACCATTAACGTTCAGATCATATGGATTCATAAAGCTGGCCTCTTGAATTGTTTTCAGAGCTGAGATCATTACAACCGCCAAACACGTTAAATCTAGGGTTTCTTCATTGAGCAATTACATTGTACTCCTTTTTGCGCGCATGCATAGTATATGTTATGCTTATTAGTTCTTGCTACATAGATTAGGCATAATGCAGTTCACATTTTGACACATTGTGTGAGGTCAGGCCCGGGCAATGTTGCCGCTCACATAGTTTACCGTAATGTTCTAGATAGAGTGCAAACTTTGTTTGAGCGCAAAGGGACACTGCACGTGGTAGTCTAAAGTGCAAAGCGTACTTTGCACCCTATAGTTGGTATGATAGTTGACCTGTATCACATGTGAATCTGAAACAGTCTCTTAGAGGTTGCTAAGGGTTAGGAAAGCTCGTTAGTTGGTAAAAAAATTGCATTGTACATATGTGAGTTTTTAGACCCCCTTTACTGTTAGGTCCAGAGTTTTACGCTTATCTTTATTATGTTCAATTATGTTTATTGGGTTTAGATTAGGACTTGGGTTCGGGCTAGGCCATGTGGGCCAATGGGGTAGAGGCTCCTATATATAGTCATGTCTAGATTATTAGTAGTAGAGCTCTCTTATTGTAATAATGCAATCCCCTAAGGAGAACCTTGTACCAGACAATCCTAGAGATTGTGTGCAAGGTTCTCGGAGATCATACCAGACAATTCTTGAGACTGTGTGCGATTAAATCAGCGGCACTAAGTTTTGTAATGTTAAATTTCTTTTTGTTCTTTCAGTTTGATCTTATATTCCGCGTTCGATTAAACCATTGAGTGATATCTTGCGTTATTCGGGACTTACAAGTGGTATCAGAGCCATTGAAGTCTTTCAAAGGCTTGGTTTTGATATCACTCGAAGAACAAGAAGAAGTTTTGCACAGTGTCGGGGATGTATGTTCGTCAAAGGAGAGATCTTCGGTTCACAAGATCTGGTTTTGTAGAAGATATAGTGAGAGAAGTTGGTATGGTCGATGGTTGTTTGTTGATGTTTCAGATCTGGTGACTTTTGAATATGTTCATCTAGCAACTTTGTTCATCAGTTGTATATGTTATGTAGAGTGAGAAACAAAGAAAAGAGCGAGAAGGAGAAGCTGAGATGAATAGAGTTGTCGGAAGTTTTCATGGTTGTTATCGAGCGTCGTTCAACTAGTTGAGGTATAGAGATGGTGGTTCATCGATATGTTACGGTGGCAGAGATGCTTAGTAATGGTGAATCAGATTCGTTTTCCTACTTAAACGGTCCTCCGGTAACACGTAAGGTGGTTAACAATGGAATGATTGGGTAAGCGAAGTTACGGCCTTTGGTGCGGACAACATCAACGGCGTCTACTTCACCGAACGCCGAGAATGTTTTCCGGAGATCATCTTCCGTCACTCCGGCGCCTAATCTGCCGACGTATATCCGTGTTTTCTCTCTCGTTATTTCTGTCTCTCCCTCCATTGTCGCCGGAGACGGAAACGAAAACAACTTTAGAGAACAGAAGGTGCACCAGGTGACTAAAGACTTGGGTTGGATTTATATTAATCAGTTTTCCGGTGGCTTACGGTGATGTTGGGAGGTGGCATAGGATGGCGGTAATGGTGTTTAGGTTGTTGGCTGGTAGTGGAAAATGGTGGCGGCAGAAAGTTGTCTACGGTGGCTGGGGTGATGGTAGAAGGCTGCTGACGTCATGGCTGAACATTCCTAGGCGGCTGCACATGATGTCACATAATGGAATTCAAAAAACCCTAATAATTGTAAGCCGTTAGATGGGAATGCATGATCAATGGTCAGAAGATAAAAGGGAATTTTGTAACAATGTGTGGGACCTGCTGTGCAGTCGAGAATTTCAGATAGAGTGAGTAATTAGTCTAATTGATCGGAGCCCAGGTGCATTGTTTTATGGGCCCCACTGGATTGGACATCCAAGGTATGTTGGCTGGACTTGTCCATACGAATTGATGATTAGTGTTTATTGGGTCTTTAATGGATTGGGCTCCACTGAATTATTGGCCACACATGTTTTTTTTTAATCAGCATCACACGTTTGATTTAAATATTGAATTTGAATATTGGGCCGGGTCTTAAACGATTATTTGTGGGCCAATTATAGTGGTGAAAAACTTTGGAGCATATTTGAATCAGTTCTTTGCTTGGACCGGAAGGTTTATGGAAGATGGGCCGATAAAATGAGGACACACTAGAAAGAGGTATGGGTTAAGTTTCTATGGAGTTATTATTGGTTCCAGTGCAAACTTGTGTTTTTACGCGACTTAAATACCAGACGGATCACTTTGAATCCGTGTGTTCTTGTTAGTGAATCAGTATTTCATCTCGGATTTGGAATATCATCCGAGATCATACATTTTCATTCGAGATCACATTCTTTCATCCGTGATACATTGAAGTTCATCCGACATCATCCGAGACGCATCTCCTTCTATCATTCATCATCAGAAACAACTTCATAACATCCGAGATTAAACGTCATATCATCCGAGGTACGTTGACGGGCTCGTTCACTGCTGGGCCACTAAAGGAGGAGACCCCAGATTGGAGATCATCTAAACCGTAATAAAGATAGCATAAAACTAGGGGGAGATTGTTAGGTCCTGAGTTATACGCTTATCTTTATTATGTTCAATTATGTTTATTGGGTTTATATTAGGACTTGGGTTTGGGCTAGGCCATGTGGGCCAATGGGGTAGAGGCTCCTATATATAGTCTTGTCTAGATTATTAGTAGTAGAGCTCTCTCATTTTGTAATAATGTAATCCCCCAAGGAGAACCTTGTACCAGACAATCCTAGAGATTGTGTGCAAGGTTCTCGGAGATCGTACCAGTCAGTTCTTGAGACTGTGTGCGATCTAATCAGCGCACTAAGTTTTGTAATGTTAAATTTCTTTTTGTTCTTTCGGTTTGATCTTATATTCCGCGTTCGATTAAACCATTGAGTGATATCTTGGGTTATTCGGGACTTACATTTACATTACTGTTTTGGGGCAGTGTGGTAAAGTTTGATCGTGTTTGCTAAAGTAACAATAAAGTTTTTTAATTGCTATAGTGTTAAAGTATAAATTGTTCATAGTATGTATATTGCATGATTAAAGGTTAATAAAGACTTATCACGTCTTAAGTTAATGCCAATGTCTAAAGAAGTTGTAGTTAACATTATATTGAAAGAAACCGAACGAACAATACCATTTTTAGTTTGTTTGATGTTAGTTTGCCATTTTGGATAGAATTTTGGTGCTATTAATAGACTAATATACCGACGCATGCACCATGGTCAATAGTTCGGTCGGTAATTTTCGACGGATTACTCGCGGTAACATTTTAATTACATTTCACTATCTTTTTAAATTTTGCTAGCTTTGTCCGTATTCCGTTGAAATTTATCTTCCGTTGATGCTCTTTTTGTAGTAGTATTTGAGCATAGATGTGTTACTAAACATTTTATCCACGATTGAACCAAACGAAGGTTTTGCATAATAGACGCAAACCCTATAAATGATAATTATTATTTATAATTATTTGTGTACTTGATTAATGAAAAACATTGTTATATATCTTAAAGATAAATGTTTTGCCATCGAGCATACTAGCCCAAAACTCTGTATCATTCATCATAAACTTTGTTTGATTGCTCACATACGATCTTGACTTATTGAATCTAATTATTTATACAAAAATTAATTAGTATATGTTAATATATAATCAAGATTTACTATATTAGTTTTGTTAATATTTAACTAACTTTTATTTTATTGCTAGGTTTTTTTAGTTTTTTTCATATCATCTAACCAATGTTATTTTAATTTACTTTAACAACAATTTTCTTACTTGAAAATTCTATCTAATTTTACACTTTCAAAAATTTAAACTCACGTCACTTTTGTGGTGAGCCAAACACGATACTACTAGACCATTAAATCAATATTATCTGTGTTAATCTCTTAAGTTTAAGAAATGTAGCTTTGACCCCTTCGAAAGTATATATAATTTGATTTTCCTTAATAGCTTTCATGCGCTAACTTAAAAAAAACTAATTTGTTTCATGCTTTTTTTATAAACGTGTTTTGGATGTTACTATCTATCTTAAAAACCAAAGTGTCACTGACCAACCCGACACTTTTAAAGTTGACGTTTCCCCTACACTTTCTAAAAACTTTATAAAACTTCATTTTCACCCTCACGAGTTTCTAACGTTTCAAGTTTACCCTCGTATTTTCATTCTTTAACTTAAAAAACATTATTTTCTCACGTGCTTATTTTTATGTACATGTCGGTATAAATTAACATTTTGACGCAAACGGTATAAATTTATGTTTCGACTTATATTTTTTCGGGACGAGATGGGTCAAATATAATAAGTTTTTCATGCTTATCATTATGGACATTTTCACTTGTTCCACGTTTTGTCATAAATTAAAAAAAAAACATTATATATTCTAAGGTGCTTATTTTTATGTACATGTTATTATAAAATCACATTTTGATGTAAACAATATAAATTCACGTTTTGACATAATGTTTGTTTTCGAAAACAAGCCGTGTCAAATATAATATATTTTCATATTTACGTTTTTGTACATTTTCAGTTGGTCTATGTTTAGACGTAATTTTTTTTGGGATACAAGTCCGGTCAAATGTAATAAGTTTTCATTCGACGGTATTAATTTCGAGTTACTGTACATTTTGACGTTGTGAAGTCTTGATGCAAAGGTAAGGGTGACATAATGGTTAGGTGATACCCCACTAAACGAACCAACCTGGGTTCGATTTCGTTTCTTTTGTATGGTATAAATTCGATTTACTTTACTTTTTGATTAAACCACAATGCTTATATATGTTATACAAAGTTAGATTGGATACGTCGAAATACGCGTTTTCATATGGTTAACGCATCAAATAACGCTTAATCTAATTAATTCGATGTTTGCAATGGACCCACGACACATCGCCTGCGGATGATATTACTAGTTTTTCTAACAAGTAAAAAACCACATTTTTCCTTTTTTTTTTCAAATGTACACGTATGAATGTTCAAACGGCTAAAAATAAAAAAAATTAAAAAAAAAATCTAAAATTGTGGTTCGATTTGCTATTAGTTTAATTCTAGTACTTAAATATTCGAAATCAAGCCTTTGTTACTGCTACTTAAGGGCTTTGTAATTGTTTTAGTCGATTATTTAAAGTCGCGTTTGATGAGTATTACTTCAAATATAATATTAATACCAAACATTGTATTCATGCATGTGTAGAAAGATCTTTAAAGTTGAATGGTTTTCGTTCCTCGGCTCTTCCCAATTGCTAAAGGTCGAACGAGCCCCTTAATTAGTTGTTTTACCTACACTCTGCAAGAAGTCAACACACATCATATTTGACTTGTGGAAAAAGCTATTTTATCAATAACATTAACATATTAATAATTTGTATCCCGGAAACCACCTTGTTTTATTTCTATCATCATGGTTGAGCATAAATGATAAAACTTAGCATATATAGTTCTCTCGCTCTCGTAATCCTTACACTATTATATTTTCTTTAAGAAGATAAATGACATATAGAATCGAAATATTTTAACATAAAAACCAATTTAATATATTCAGTATCGGTTTTAAGGTTTAGTTATTTTCTATATGTTTATAGTATTTTATTTATCTTGGTAAGAGTAGTTTGATAATTTCGGTGGGGTCACTATACCAACGGTTAGCCAAAATGTAACCATATGATTATGATGAAAATGATAAAAAAAAAAAAAAAGGTTTAAGGTTGAATTTCCTAACTACATTGATAATTTGAAAACGTATACAAGATTTGTCAAATGAGTTTATATAGTCTTGTAAAATCGATGGTTTAAACTACGAAACACCTACCATTTATTGAAATCAGAATTAAATTTTCTTGGTCGCAAAGTGGTGAGAGATGCGCTTTTTTGCAATGAAGTATGTGAAGTCAGATTTGCGTTATTAAATTGTTAATAAGCATATAAGCGATAATTGTATTGTTATATGGAAAAAATTGCTACGGAAATTTTTCTAGATGATACGACGTCTAGGTTTTATTAGAGAGCAATTGTAGGTATATTATACTTCTACTAGATTAGTACCTATGTATTATACGAGGTGAAAGATCAATACATAAAACTCTTAAACTTTCATGTACATCTTGTAGGTGAAAAATGTATTAGATATACTACCTACTTAAATAAATAAATAAAATATATGTAAAAGTTAAATACATAATTGGGTTTTATCAAATTAAGTAACATTTGTTTTCAATACAATAGTAAAACCAGAGATGTGTATTTAACAGAAGAGAGGATGGAAAAAATAGTGAGAAGGGATATGAGGGGTACATGTGGTATGAGAGTACTTTCTTTATTATATACTATATAGTATGGATGGAAGCCGCTAAAATAGGAACCATCACCAGTTGTAAGAACCGCGAGAACCATTCTCAACCAAACAGAAAAATTGGTATTTTGGTCATTTAGCCCAAATGTCAAATCTCTCCTCTTTCTTCATTTAAAATCTCTGACTTTTAACATACATCTCTCCTCTCTCATCTCTAATTTACATCTCTCTTCTCTCAAATCTCTCCATCTTCATCTCTGAGTTTTATTTTTCTTGTTCAGCAGACACCATAGTCTCCCTCTTCATCTCCTTGTTGAGAAACCCTAAGTCTCAAAAACCATCTCTCTGCAACTAAAAACTAAACCTATACACACATAAATTTCATCATCCTTCCTAAACACCCATATAACAACAACAGGCCCCTCTTCTCTCTCGATCTATACTTCAAACACACACACACACATGAAATCAAAATCTTGACCATCTCTCTCTCAACATAGCCGACACCCCCCACCCCCTATGTCTCCCTCCCGACACCTTCTCAGGCAGACAAGCACCGCAGGCGGCGGCGGTGGTGAGTCGGAACGACGGCACAACCCCCTTTTTCTCGTTTTTCCGATGATGGATGAGATTTAGATGAAGGTGATGATGAATCGAGAAAGTTTGCGAAGAAGAGAGAGGGAAGCAGCGGAGCCGGCGACGGCAGCGCCGCCGTGACGGCGGCGGTGGTGTTCTTGTTTACTACCAGCTTCCGGTAACACCCCCACCCGGTTCTCTTTATTTTATTTTATTATTATTTTTTTTTAAATTTGATGATGGTGTTGTTGATGATGTTCACGGCGACGGCAGTGGAGGCCCGACGACCTCCCCGTTCTTCCGTCTACAGTGGCAACAGAGGTGGTGGTTATCATCTTCAACTGGCTTTGTTTTGATTTCTTTCGGGTCAGATTCAAGTTGGTTCAGCTTCAAGTTTGGCGGTGATTCGAGTTACGGTTCAGACTAGTGTTCGGGTTTTACGGGTCAATAGTCAAAGTTTCGGGTTTGGTCAAACCTGGTCAAAGTCAGGTTTGACTGGTTCGGGTCAACTGGTCAACGACGGTCAAAGCCAGACCCGGTAAAAGTTTAAACGGCGCAAAATCTTATCAGTTTTAAATTATTACCGTGCAAAACGAGCTCGAACCGAATAATTTGATGAATTATTAGTTAATATTTACTTGGATTTACTAATTATTTCGTTTATATAAATTGATTATACGTACATATTTGTTGAGTAATTGTTGGATTTTGAAAAATAACGACAACTTGTGTTGTCGGGGCGTCCAAAAATAGAGGAAACTCTGCCAATTTTTTTTGTAACGTAAAACGTAAACTTTTTAACGTAAAACATAAATTTTTTAACGTAAAACGTAAACTTTTTAACGTAAAACGTAACTTTTTAACGGAAAACGTAAAACATAAAAAGTTTAACGTAAAACGTAAAAAGTTTAACGTAAAACATAAACTTTTTTAACGTAAAACGTAAAGTTTATGTAAAAACTATTTAACGTAAAACGTAAAACTTTTTCTACGTAAATTGTAAAATGTAAAAAAGCCGTGTGATAAAACGGCGCCTAAACAAGGGGCGTAAAAAATGTCACGTTAAAAAAACAACGCGTTAAAAAAACGACGCGTAAAACGTAAAACGTAAAAAGTTTTAGGTAAAACGTAACACGTAAAAATTTTAACGTAAAACGTAAAAAAATTTACGTAAAAAGTTTAACGTAAAACTTAAAACGTAAAAAGTTTAAAAAGTTAACGTAAAACGTAAAAAGTGTAAAAAACGGCGCGTTAAAAAACGTGAAAAAACGGCGCGTTAAAACGACGTGTAAAAAACCATATAAAAAACGGCGTGTAAAAAAACGTGTAAAAAACGGCGCGTTAAAAAAACGTGTAAAAAACGACGCGTTAAAAAAACGTGTAAAAAACGTGTAAAAAGTTTTACGTAAAACGTAAAAAGTTTAACGTAATACGTAAAAAGTTTAACGTAAAAGTTTAAAAAGTTTAACGTAAAACGTAAACTTTTTAACGTAAAACGTAAACCTTTTTCTACGTAAGTTGTAAAACGAAAAAAATCGTGTGATAAAACGGCGCCTAAACAAGGGGCGTGAATGTGGCACATAAAAACGGCGCGAAAAAAAAAACGGGACGTAAAAAACGCCGCGTTAAAACTGGACGTAAAAAATGGCGCGTTAAAAAAAAGACACTTGAAAAAGTCGAGCGTAAAAAACGGCGTGAAAAAACGACCCATTAAAAAACGATGCGTAAAAACGGCGTGCAAAAACCGGCGCGCAAAAAAAATGTCTTTGTTAAAAAATTCTGAATTTAAAAATGTTTTTAATAAAAAAATCTTTTAAAAAATAAAAAGTAATATAATAAAACTAAAAAGTAATATAATAAAACAAAAAAGTAATTAAAAAATAATAAAGAGAGAAAGACAAAAAAAATTATTTTACTAAACTACCCTTTTGAATTAAAATATTAAAGACATAATAAGACAAAATGTATTTAATATTAATTTTTGTTACTTTTAATCTCATCCATCCATCTTGTTGATATAAAGGCTGGAAAGTGGTTTCCATGGTTGTTACAACCAGAGGTGATTTTCATTTTAGCGATCCACTAGTATGGATATGGTTATATATAGACTAGTCACTTACCCGCGCGATGCGGCGGGAGTGGCGATTTACAATAGGATATTCGTTTACCGTTAGTTTATCCGTCGTCTCGTGATATATTGTATAGTACTTAAGTTAGTTTTCTTATTCGTGATATGATGACACTGGTATTTTTCTGTTAGTTTATCGATTATTTGGTGATATACTCGGATAAATTTTTGTAGCTGTAGATTCGGCGTGATCTTCTACAAGAAGAGTACAAAACAAGGAAGTAGATGTAATTAAAAACAAGAAGAGTTCAAAACAGTCAAGTAGCTGGACAAAACAATAAAAACAAAATGCGGGGAGTCTCTTGTATCTCTTCCTGTTTTACCAATACATCCGTTCGCTTATGACTTTCTTGTATCTTCTCCTCTACTGTACCAGATTTCGACACATAAAAAAATGTTAGACGCCTACAGGTGCTTTAAAATAGTAATTAAAAGGTAATTTCTGGAAGCAAATAAGACACAAAATCTACTAACTTACCTTCTTTTTTATACGGATGCGATTAATTAATCACGCAACACTTCCTGGTAGACAACATTTGATGTGTAAACTCCGCGTTGTTTGAATTCTTTGGCGAGATGTACCAACACCTTCGTACTTTGTCTTGAAATCCCTCTTGATAACGCGACATAAAGTTGTCCATGTGAAAATACAGAATCCGGTAGATAAATACCAACGTTCGGAATTGTTTGACCTTGAGCTTTATTAATCGTCATGGAAAAGCTAAGTCGAATTGGAAATTGTTTTCTTTTCAGCTTGAATGGGAACATGTCATCTTCAGAAAGGGTTAGAGGGATTCATGGCAAAAAAACTCTTTTTCCGGCATGTTGACCGACTGCAATTTCCGCATCAATAACATTTCGCATGAAACCCTTACATATCAACCGCGTGCCATTACACAGGCCATGTGATGGATCGATATTACGTAACAATATTATTGGGCATCCAATTTTTAAACGAAGCTTATGAGGCGGCAAACCACTAACATTTAGCGAATTTAAGAACTCGACCAGATAGAAGTTGCGCTGATCGTCTTCAGCTTCATCAAAACTGTAATAAACTTTTTCCTCCCCTTGAAAAATTTCAATCATTTGATTATTAATCTCGTCAACACTATCATTTTTAGTGGACAATATTGCTCTAGAGATTATATAATCTGAAGAATATACATTATCTTCAATTGATGGAAAGATGGCATGGATCAATTCTTTTATAGCGTTTTCTCTGTTGTTGCACTGAATTGTCATGTCATCGGGTATGCGGATATAGTTTCCTTCGATTGGTTCTTCAGTTCCATCGCCGACTCTTAAAAGAAATTTAGAAAACCATGGATCTTTCAGCGCTCTCATATTTATGGTCAACTGCATCTTCTTAGTCAAAGACCAAAGAGGTGACATTCGTACGCTGGAGTCTACAATCTGTGCTCGAGTGCCACGTTTAATAACCGGCAACACCTGTCTGAAGTCACCTCCCATAACCATTATCTTTCCACCAAATGGGAGACTAACACCTATAATGTCTTGGAATGCACGATCGACTGCCTCTATCGCCTGTCGTTTAGCCATCGACGCTTCATCCCATATGATTATTTTGGCAGACCGAATCAGTTTAGCGGCCCCACTCTGTTTTTTGATATTGCACATTGAATTATTTTCAAGATTAAGAGGAATCTTGAATCTCGAGTGAGCCGTTCTACCTCCTGGCATATTATTAGCCGCTGCACCTGATGAAGCTGTTGCGAGAGCAATAAGACCACGTGACCGAATTTCAGCAAGCAAGGCAATGTACAAAAATGTTTTTCCGGTTCCACCTGGACCATCAATAAAGAACACACCTGGAAGATCATTATCAACATGCATCATGATCTCATCAAACACGTTTTTTTGGTCCGGATTAAGTGAATCTTTGGCACTCAAGTGTTCAGGTTCCAAAACAATCCCATACTCTTCTTGTAACTCACGATAACCTGCATCTTGTAAGTTAACATTGTCTGTTATCTTAGGAAGGTCGAATTCATTGAAATTTTTACCCATGGATTGTACCAAGACACTAATTTCGGTAAGAACCATATTTTGAACTCGTTCTATACTTTGACAGTGTAACTGATGATCTTCAGACAGTGAATCAAAGTGGTCATTCCATAACTTTCGAATATCTCCAGGTTGGCAAAAAATCATTATGGTTGCAAATAACCTTCTAAGAGCATTGGGAAACTGAAACGTAGAGGCTTCTTCGAGACATTGTGATAGATATTCATCGTCTTCTATTAAGCCTAACTCAAGAGCTGCTTTCCGAAATGTCGCACACCGTTGACCATTAACTGTGCAAAGATGTTCAAAAGAAGTAGGCCCTCTGACATTTGACAAAAGTAGGCGTAAGTAGTACCTTTCTCCTTCGGCTGGATTAGCGGAAATGATACGACCTCTTTGTTTTTTACCGAAACGACGACTCCAACGGCGTGTGCTTCCATTCCACGTAAAGTGTTTTGGAAAATCTTTATACAAATGTACCCTTGTTGTTTCATCGTTTCTATTTATCTCAAAAAATGTTGTTAGCATGGTTCTCTTATCCCTTTCCCTATCAACAATATTAGGCATTAAGTCATCATCTCTAAATCTAACCATCTGATTATTTGGGAGATGAAGTTGTAAGGCTAGAACAGCAGGAAAGATTTGAGAAAGAGATAAGGAAAAAATGCGCCACATAGCCTCTGGGGGCGATATGTAGCGTGCATCTTGAAATCTTTTTATCTCATTAATAACAACCCCTGGCTCACTTTGATCGACTTGAATAACCTGTTTGTCATGTCCTTTATAAACATATTTGAAAAGATATTTCACAGATTTTATACTTGAGCAAACTTCAACATTCATATGGCAGTTAAACATCATCAAAAGCCTTGGGTTATATGGGACCACCCATCTATTATCAAGTGTTTGTCCTCGTAGGTCCACTTCTATCCCGGTGTCTCTCTTTTTCGATACAACGGATACGAGTCTTCTCCTTGTGTCGTCTGTTCGTTAAATTGTCTAGGATAGCGAAAACGAAAAATTTTAGGATCACCCTGGATACAAGGACTGCTTGATCGTAAATTGCCGCAAGGACCGTGAATCATGTGCTTGACAACCATCTCATGCAATCTGGGATGTGTTAGTTTGTTAGGAATTTCAGCACACACAACCTTTTCATAATGGTCCGCGTTATTGATCTTGTGTTGCGGGTACATGATTAGGAGAAAATGTGCGTGCGGCAAACCCCGCTTTTGAAATTCAATGACATAGACGTATGCCTTAACTTCCCCGAGGACATGTTTCTTGAAGAGTTGATCCTTAAGATCTTCTAATTTAGCCCGGAACACTCTTGAAACAAGGTCTGGACGATCTTGTGCAGTTTGACCAACATGTAAATTATCACATATCTCAGGCCACTTAGGATTACATGTCATTGTAAGGAATACATCAGGCTTGCCGTCATCTTGAACTAACGTCATCGCATCTAGAAACCGACGTCGCATGTCGCGAGGCCCCCCGATGAAAGATGCAGGCAACACAATTCTTTTCCCGACTCTGTTTGCATGAACCTCACCAGTATTGACGCAATCCACAATACCTTGGTACAATTCGGCCCGAATCTTAGCCTGGTTTCTCTCACAAAATTCTAAGCGTGACGTCTCAATTTTGATGTAAACATCAACCACAAACTGCTGTAGCAGCCTACCACCGAACAGAAGCACATTTTCGGTAGATCGAATCTGGAACTTGTAACAGTAGTACTCTCGCATAGCCACGGTTGTTCTACCACTTCGTGTGTTAGCCTCTAAACGATGAAGATGTATTAAAAACAAACAGTTAATAAAAATAAAACGCATTACGCTATTTTTATGATCTTTACTTAAAAAGGATAACAAATTGTTGGTACCTTCCATTTCTCCTTCGATGTTGTCATTGTTGCGAACCTCATTGATTGATACTCCGTGACGTGGTATGTTAGCATGCCAACCCGACTCACCATTAGGAAAAAATAGAGGATACGACAATGGATCGTAACAACTGAAGTACGGCTGAATAGTTTGTCTATATTCAGAGCTATCGTACACAACAATACTTCGTTTATACGAAGTGATATTGTCATTACCTTCAACCCAAATACCAGCAACCTATATAATTGTGAACTATAAGTAAAATAAGCAATACTATTAAATAATTGCAATTAATATAATATTATATATACCTCCGATGTCGTTGGTCGGTTGTACACCCTTTGGTCAAGTTCAACCGAAGTATTCAAAGTGACTCTATAGTTTTCTAGAAGTCCTAGTTCCGCAAGTCTTCTAAATGTATCGACATATGGGTTTGTAGAAAGAACGCGTGTTAAAATCTGAGTAATACGCCGATCAAGATTTGGCCATCGGAGTCTGTGATCTAACTCAGTATCAGGATCGTAAAAATACAACTGCAAGTACCTAGGGGTCCCATCCCTCGGAACTAATTGGTCGATTCTGTGATATATTCCTTTATGTGCACGAAAAGTATATACGTCGTCTCTCATATTGTTCAATGTATCATCCAATGTCACACCCATTGAGGCAAAAGAAAAATTGGTGTTATAAGCACGGATGTTTTGCCTAAACATATCTCCAATTTCATCTTGAGACGTGAAAAGTCGGTACAATTCCTCTGGAATTTCTAAGTTTGCTAGCACTGTTTTTCCACTCATACAACAAAAGGTATCAAATTCAAATTGAAATCGTTTTGCTCCACAATTAGGACATGCACCTCGTTCCTTTAAAACACGATGCTCTCCAGGTACTCCATTGTAAACAAAATTATAAGGATCATCTTCTACGCTCCCATCTTGGAAGGAAGGTTAATCAACTACTTCAGCAAATTGGAGTAATAAAGTACGCGGATGAATTTGAATACCTAAAAAAATTGTTGTATTAAGTAATGAAGGTTGTAAAAGATGTCAAGTTCGAAAAAGAAATCATTGTTAAATAAATAGAAACCTCGTGATGTTCTATGCCTGACTACGTCAATTACAGAGGGGAATGTGGTTGTCGGCGTAACATCATCTATCGGAGTTTGGTTGACTTGACTGCCATTTGAAATACGCATTCCATTATCGTTTTGTGTATTAGAACATCCTTTATTGTACTCCTTGCGTTTTATAGTAGAAACACTTGAGGCGTTCTCATTTGTTGTTTGTGTAATTTGAGTAATATTAGTTTGTAAACTTCTTAACGGTGTCCTTTCTGTTGACCTATTACTCATTAAAGATATTGATGAAGCACTTTGGGAGGCATCACCACTCCCAAATTTAGATACTTTGTTATTTTCTTTGCGTGCAGCATAGTATCTTTTTTGATACTCTTTTCGTTTTTCAGCTTTAGTAAATGCACTCGAGCTAGAAGCATGATTACGAGGGTTTGGTTGTCCATTAGTCATTGTAAATTGATAAAGTGACAAATACCTTGCAAATTAAATAAAAGAGAGTTATCATAGATGATGAAATTCTCAAATCATTACAACATTCCAACACATAACTTAGAGAAAAACAAACCGAATGATAACATTGAAATACATAATGATAACATTAAAATACATGACTTAAACCGAATATCGTGACTTAGAGAAAAAAAATACACAAATCCTTAAAACATTGACATACATAATGATAACATTAAGTGAAAGGCAATCTAAATACTTGGTGAAACAATGGTCTCCACAAACACCACACCCTTAAAACCTCGAAACCAAGAAACGGGATAAAAACATTCGAAGGGCTTCATATCCATTTCAATTGTAAAAAACTTCCCTAATTTAGTCATCACAAACCAATTACCATTTGTCACATAATGTGTTATATCGCACCACAATGACAATGATATCGGGGGGATCGGAGGACATGATAAGACCTTAATCCAGTAATCCCCTTGTAGCGTCCATAGGTCAATTGTCATCTCAAACATGCCAGTGCTAGCAAACATGTGAAGCTCATTTTTTACATTCACTAAAACACCTTGAAACATTCCTATAGAAGGAACGGGTGGAAAGCTTATCTCCTTGAACTGCTCCGAATTAACATCAAAACAAATCACCACATTCGTACCTCCAAGCCAACATTCGCAAACAGTGAAATATAGAGTACCACCACAAAATGTGCCAGCTGACCAATTGAAATGAGGGCTTAGGTACTCTTGTCTTGTTATGAAAGGAATATTTCTCCAAGAGTCTACTTCCCTAGAATAAACATAGACACCAAGTACACCACTCCTACGCTTTATATGCAAGACCTTGTAATCATCGTCAGCGTCAACGTACAAACCAACGACATCAAGGTTATTTATATAGAATCCATGAGAATCAGGAGTTGACAAACGCTTGAAAGCAGTAGTTGTTGGATTCCAAAGAAGTAGCTCGTATGTATGATTCAAGCAAACACACAACAATCCATTCAAATGTGAAAGTATTGAGACATCATTATTTTGGTGATGGAATGGAAATGTAACTATGGAGCTTGGCCCATAGTCATTGGATTTAGAGATGATCGGATGAACAGAGCATGTTAGGTCGTCAATTAGTAGAACTCTCTGGTTAGATGAAACTAATGAGCGAGAACAATGTATCCTTACGAAATCTTGTGTTGACAGTAACGCATACCATTGCTTACATACACTCTTATAACGACCTACATCCTTCGCTGGCACCCTCGTTAATATTTCAAACACGATTGTATGAACAGGAAGGTCAGCCATGGTTATACCTTCGTTTAACACAGATAATGACTATTTAGTTGTCCAATCTAAGAAGATTATAGTTTGGTGAAAAATAGGTGTAACCATTACATGTAAATCAAGTAATATAACATACTTGTAATAACAAAGTAAAGTATACTTCTACAATTACTTCAATATGAGGGAAACAAAAAGCAAAACACGAAACACCAAGAGAGACTTTAATATTCAACAACTAAACATATAACAACACCAAACGTTTCTAACTTAAACACAAACTTGGATAACGATCCATAATTTAAATATCCCGTGCCTCGACCATATCTGGTTCGTACGTAATCGAAGTCAACTCCGTAGACTTCAAAATATTAACTGAAATAACAAATAAAATATAACTTTTATTAAATTATATGAGCCATTAAATCTAACTAATTTTTAGAATGTTCATGTGTAAAGAAAGCATAACATACTATCTGGTAGATGAACCAACTTGACACGTGATACATATATGATAGAACTTTGTTGCACGGCTCGAATGGAACGTATAACATCGGAAGGCTTCAGGGCAGACAAAAACAATTGTATTGTGTGACCACTGTATATTACGATTTTGGGTTAAAGTTCTTCTAATAATAATATTTTCTTACATATAATGTAAATATTATGTTTGTAATATGTTAATAATAAATAATAACTTACGTCTTATCTTGAAGAGAAAGTTTAAAACAACATCGATCACGTTTGCCTTCTATTATTCTCCCAACCACATCTATAACAAAATCAGTCAAATCGTATACACCATATTATACATACATACATATATAAAGTTTTATATATTTAATAAAAAATATAGATAGAGAATTTATATGTACCAACAATATCCATTTGAGGTCTCCTGTCATGCTTCAATTCCATAATGGAAGGGACCAATGGATATAAAGAAGCACCCCTTGGAATCGTAAGCATAAGTGAAGAAAGCTTTGTATATTCGTTGATGACAATTTTTTTCTCGGACCAAACTAACACGTAATTCTGGTACTTTGGGTACTCATGATAGTTGAGATTCTCAATTTGGAAATGATTCAAGGAAAAAAACCACCCATCAATGCCGCGTCATTATATATGTGTATCAAATGTTGTGGGACGAACGCAACAATTTTTTGTCTCTAAAAAGAAAAGAAATTTAGTGGTGGAAAAACGCTTGCTCGTATAACACAAAGTAAATTAAAATAATGTTCTTACGTGTTGATCAAGAAAAATAACCACTAATCTCTTTTCATCGACGTCATGCCAAATAAACTCCACCTTAACAAAGATTATATTATACCATGCTCTATCATTTCTCAATGATGAAAATTCTTCAACGGAAAAATGATCAGACATATCCTATTAAGTGTTCAATGTTAGTTAACTAAAAAAATAAAAACTCCATAAACTTAAATTTAAACTAAAACATGATTAAAATTAAACAACAACAAATTTAAATTTAAACTAATACATAATTAAAAGTTACATAATTAAGATTCAAACTAATTCGAGAAAAAAAAACTACAGTCATCATCAAAGTTGTTCTAAGGTTCCCAAACCATTTCTTCATCCAATGGTGGTTCGTATTCCGCCCCAGGGTCAGTTTGGTACCCTTCAGCCTAACTCGGTTGTGTTTGACTGGGGTTTTCCACATAAGGGGGGTTTGAAGGTGGAGGATGCATAGGCAGTATAGGAGTGTTTGCCACCGGACGATGATGCCCCTCCTCAAATTTTAGTCCACCAAATTGTAGTTGAGCGAATGTATAGTCATACGCCCAATTCAACTCTTCATCCGTCCAACCAAATGGATCATCATGTTCAGGGTTTGTCACCGGATGAGGGTTTGCCACCGGAGGTGGGTTTGCCATCGGACGAAAAGGGTTTCTAACTTCAGGGTTTGAAGTTAGAGGGTTTGAATCAGGAAGGTTTAAATGGCGACGGGATGATCGTCCATGGTTTGTTGATCCTTGTGGTTTAATGGGAATTGGATAACCACCACCCATACCTCTCAATTGATATTTGTTTGGAGTGATTTGTAAACTGAAAAATACAATTTTGATTGGATATAAAGATCAATTTTAAAGCAAATAAAAATAGTTTGGTTAAATATAAAAAAAAGGATTGTGTAAACTGAAACATACAATTTTTATTGGATATAAAGATCAATTTTCTTACCATGTTAAAAATTAACATCAAAGTAAACTGAAACACAAGGATTGTGTAAACTGAAAAACAAAATTTTTATTGTAACATTTTTAACATCAAAGTTAAGTCAAATGTTTTTTGGATTTATATTTTTTTAACCAAAAGAAATGGCAGCAAGCTCAAAATTTCTGAAATTTAAAAGTTAAGTCAAATGTTTATTGGTTACAGAAAATAAGCAATGCTCAAAATTGAAAAGGGACGTGGATAACTACAGCTGGAAGTCAATGCATCTTACACATCACTCTTTACTTGCCACATCTATTTATATATCTTTTCCATTGCATCATCCACCACTTGATATTTAATTTTCTCATACATGATCTAATCATAGCCAATATATACCACTGTTTTCAGAAGTCTGGTCCGGTCTAGGAACGATCTATAGAACCGATTGTTAGTATCTTAGACATCATTTTTTTGCTACTCGGTTGAACCAGTGAAATCAGATCGGTGGTTGTACTAATAACATGCTCAGATGGCATAGCAGAAATTATAGATTTACTCGACTTTAGTTTTGAGTTTTAACTTATATGGTTAGAAACTAATGCTGTTAACGGAAGATTGTGTTGTACCACTAACTATTGTATCGCTTTGTACTATAAGAAAAAACCCCTATAGGGACGACACCTATAGGGATAATACAGCTTGTCCAAAACCATTTTCTGAAATTTCTAGGCATGTAGAGTGCAGAAAGCTTTAAAAAAATAAACCATAACTTTACCCTCCATAGATGTAAAAGCTTTGAAGTTACATTTCAAACTCATTGTAAAATATCTAAGAGTTGTAATAATCTGGGACTATATAAACACTGATCTTAGATCAAATGGATAAAAAATTATAACAGTGATTGATCACAATCATACGAATTGACAAATAAACAAAAGTAAACAGAAAATTAAGAAACAGTTATATCAAACAATCAACCTTCAACCGATAAAATTTTGATAGGATTTCAACCCTTTCAATTAAATAAAAAACAAAGAGGCAGTTAAACAATACATCTGGATTCAACAACAAAAACTAATTAATAAAAAAAACAAAGAGCCAGTTAAACAATACAGATCCAAAAACCCCAGTTATTTCAACATTTACAACCTTCTAAAGTTAAAAGCCACAGTTAAAAGTTACAAAAAAACCAATAAATTTGAAAGAACTTACAACAATGCAAGAGGCAGATCTGAAAAGCCGACAAAAAATGTAAAACCTTGATGTGAGAGCCGAGAAACAACGCAAGATCCAGATGCAAAGAGTTGATATATTCTGAAATCGAAGTAAAATAGAAGTTGTTAGGTTGATGTTTTGAAGGTTTAATTGATGCAAGATTTAAAAGTAGGATTTAGTTCAACTGAGATAAACTTACAATTTGAAAGTTTAATTCGTCTCAGTTGAGTGTAGTTGAGTGTTTGTAGAGTGTTGATACATCTGAAGTATTTATAGAGACTGAAGCAAGCATGCTGTCTTTCAGACAGTGTTTGTAGAGTGTTGATACATCTAAAGTATTTATAGAGACTGAAGCAAGCATGTTGTCTTTCAGACAACAGTAAAATCTTGCTTTTACAGCTGTAGATGTAAAAGCAATACGGTAAGTAGTAAAAAAAAACAAAAAGAACAAAAGTCAAACAATACATTCTGACATGATACGACCTCTTTCTGAAAATGTTGAGATATATTAAAAGATATTATTCTAACTAAAGACTTTGGATTATAACTTGAAGTTGGATTATAACTTATTAAGAATATGAAAAAAGTCTTTGGATTATAACTTGAAGTTGGATTCTAACTAAACCATTTGGTATTTGAAAGGGGTAATACTTGACTTGTTTTAATTGTTTTCATAAAAAAAACTTCTCTATTTGTAAATTATTGTTTTAGTAATAAAAACAATATTGTTAATGATAATTTTATTATTACGAACCAACTTTTATGATTCAGTAAACTTCTCACCACTTCAAATAACAAAAAAAAAAAAAGTAAACACTGCGATTCACCCCGAACTCAACATTCAAGGTCAAGATATTATTAACCTTGGTTTGTCTCATATTATTAATCTCATATTTATCCTTTTAGGACACGATAACTAAAAAGGGTTATATGATCTAAAAAAAAAGTTGTGATTGTAGTAATAAGTAGTATAATGTATTAATGTTGATTAGCGTAAATGAATATGGTTAACATTTAACAAACGGGCTTACCCTTTTTTCGATCATACTGTCCCAAGCCTTGCCACTTCAACTGTAATGGATGATGAACTTGAAAATGTCTAACGGGAAATAGATGATTATGCTATAGAGCCAAATCACACCGGTGAGGAGTAATCTCCATGCTTTCTCTCTCATCCGCTCCCATCAGTTGCTGATCTAATCTGTCAAACAATAAGTTTATTCAAAAGAGTTATCATTTGATGCAAGTGCAAAGCTGTTTAGAGTTTTTACCTGATTCATTGTCGGTTTCGACTTGCGGCGGGTTGAATCGCCTAAGGTTTTCTATGCTTTTTAGGGGGAAAATGGGCGCATCTCTCCACAGGGCATACAAAACACAGGTTATTGGCGGAAGCCCGCCAAATTTAACATATAAAGTTTTTTTATATGTTAAATATGGCGAGCTGCCGTCAATATCCTGTGTTTTGTATGCCCTGGGAGAGAAGCACCCATGTTCCCCCTAAAATGCAAAGAAAACATCAGGGGTTGCTTGAGTTGCTGGTAGTTTTCCCACTGCATTTAGAAACCATAAATAACAATCTAAACTTTATGAATTCAAGTACAAAAATTGAGTTTAAGAACAAGAAATGAATTCAAGAACAAAAATTGAATCTAAGAACATCTTCTATGAATTTAAGAACAAAAACTGAATTTCACAGTTCATACCTTCTGCTGCGTTTGCAGGCTTCTGCTACGGCTTCGACTTCTACTATGGCTCTTGCTTCTGCTGCAACTCCTGCTCGCCAACCGACAACTTATGATTTCGAGCTTCGAGATACTTGTTAAGGCTGACAATGAACTCAGATCGACTGGTCCTGTTCATTTAAACAGCAGACATACTTACGACTCACTTTTAACACATTAACAAAAGTGGGTTAAACATATTAGAGGAACCCAGCTAAAAAAAACTACGTTTAATGAATACCATGGTTAATAAAAGACTGAAAAAAGGGTCCCGGTTGCAATTGCGTGGGAGGCAGTAACCAGCACGCCAAGATGCATGCTATGACTTGATATTACAGATGATGGCATATTGTTCAAAAGTCTCATAAGCCTCCTTACTCCAACGCGTAGCTCTCCATTTCCCCCCCTGATGAAAAGATAAACAACTACTATCATACTGTTAACTCTAGACATTATACATATGTAATTAATGACAGGTCGAGTTATTCGTTATACAACTTACCTTAGTAAGAAACGCATCGCCAGCAACCAACTTTTTTGCGCAAACAAAGACGCTCCACCCAGTAGTCAGCAAGTGACGCCTAGGTTGCCCTGGGATATATATATATATACACACACAACATCAGTCAAGACTCAAGATCCGTCCAAATAAACACAACATGAGACGAAAATAATCAGGTTTGGGTTGTCATATCTAACTCGTTTAATAAACGGGCCGTGTTTGGGTTGACATGTGTAACCCGTAAGTGGGCCGACCCGTTATGGGTAAACGGGGTGGTGGGTTTGGATTATATATTGACTCAAATGGGTCAAATATTAGAAAAGTTGCCCAAAATGTATTCAAAACGTTAGTTATAAGTAAAATTCAACAACATTTGTTTTTGAGTCAGCCCAGTTCGATTGACCCGACCCGTAAAAAAATCACCTTCACAGACGGCAAGGAGCTCCATTAGATGGGTCCAATCCAAGAGAAGGGACACCAATACGAACAATGTATTCAGCATCAACCACACCAACCTTCTGCTTCCGGTCACCCTGTAGAGACACGTGATCAAAATCTGAGTCAGTAACAACATATCTGCAGGGAGGTCGTATATAGATGGATGAGTTTTATAAAAGTGTAATGACTTGCCTGAGCACAATAGCCGAGTTGAAAATCGATGCCCCATGCGTGAATCAAATCATTCTGTTCAGCACAAGCCAACTTCCTATGGCAACAAAAGTAAAGATACATATAAAAGTATAATACAAAGACACCAACAAAAAGGGCATGAGTTGAAACAAATAACCTCTGTGAATAAAAAGACCAAACATTCTTAAGGGAGGACTGCAGCTCACAGGAAGCTCCACTTTGCTTAATCCATCCCATATATCTTTCCCATGTTGCACTGTACACTGATTAGACCTTCCAAACCTTTGCCATGCTTGTACCTGGTGTAAGAAACAATAAAATAGTCAAACAATCACTCATTAAAAAGCCTAGGAGCATCATTATGGACTAAATAGAAGATAAATAACAGAAAGAAAATTACCGCTACCATCTCAAAGTTGGACATTTGTTCCATAGCTTGCAAACGACACTTTAACTCATGGTTTTGACTCATGAGCCAGCCGATCCCTTTGTATGGCAAAAAAACTCAATGAAATATAAGATAACACCAAAATGAAACCTTTTAAAGAGAACTAAACCTTTTATAAACTTAGATAACAATTTCAAATATAGATAAAATCCCCAGATCAATAAACGTGTAGCATCTAAAATTAGTAAAGCATTTAACTTTTAAATCTTCAATTAATACCAAGTTTCCTTAAATCCTTCATTACGTAGCAAAATCCACCCCTATGGTTTCTAAACCAAGCCTAATGGTTGGTGAAAATGATCTTTTTTTGTGGTGTTCATGTCAAATGATGCATCGACTTAAAACGGACCAGGCCAGCCAACTTAAAATGGTTTAGGCCAGGTTAGACTGACAGGGTCAGGCCAAGTTAGACCGAAAAACAGTAAGTCTTAAACTAATATTTGAGAATTTTCCATCTGAATTAGAATCTCCATATGAAGTTTACAAATTTAAATTATTTTATAACAATTCCTTCTCTTCATTTCTGTTATCTTCCTATGTATTTATTAAACTAAAATATCAATTGATTTTAGCAACAAACACTACCTTAAGAAAAAGCATTAATTAACAAATCAAAAACTAAAACACCACTTTCTAGATATTAAACTTACAGATCAAGAAAACACTAAACATTCACTAATTACATTAAAAAATCACTTAATTTAGCAACACACTACCTTACACGAAATACTTAACCAAATCAAAAGTTAAAACACCAGCTTCCACATATTTAGACATAAAAACCCTAGAAACCATGAAAATCTCACCAATATCCGAGTAGCCAATGTATTCGACAGACCACGATTCGCGAGTGCATCCAGCAAACAGCCTACATGATGCTCACAAAAGAATGAAGACCCCACGGTCTTCATCTTCAACTGTATTCACATTTCTAGAAAACAAAAACCGTAATCAATACAAAAATATATACTCTCTCCGTAGATCCATTCACAAAACATTAAAAAAACACAAAACCAGCACAGATCTGAAAGTATTATAACAGATCTGACAAAGATGTTTATAAAAAACTTAAAAGATATAAAATTTAACAAACAAAACTATAGATAGGGTAAAAAACGGTACCACTAAGGCTGAATTTGAAGGTTCTTGAACCAAGCCGCAGTGTTCTCTCTTTCACCTGTTCATCGGTCTTCGTCTTCAACTATATTCACATTTCCAGAAAACAAAAACCCTAACCAATACAAAAATATATACTCTCTCCGTTGATCCATTCACAGAACATTAAAAAAATCACAAAACCAACACAGATCTAAAAGTATTATAACAGATCTGACAAAGATTTAAAAAAAAAAAACCTTACAAGATAGGGTAAAAAACGGTACCGGTTCCATGGATGAAAGGGGAGAAGACGGTGATGGCGACGACCGGTTCCATGGATGAAAGGTGGAGGAGCGGTGGAGGATCTAGGGTTTGTAGAGAAAGGTGGAGCGGCGGATGAAACGAATTGTGGTTTAGATAGAGTGATAGAAAGATTATATTGGATCCATCAAAGTAAAACGGGTCAAGTTGATCCGGGTAAGATCCGCGTGGGTATCAGCATGTGTTGAAAACAATTTTTCAACACTTTGTGCTTAACAGGTTGTACAATGGGCTTCAAAGACTTGTAAAGTGGCAAATGACCATTTCTATCCTTCCTATATGCTTTATAAAGTAGTATAGATATAGATAAAAATTTGGGGTAAGGTTATTGTAAAAAATGTTAAAAGCGTGAGAAATGTGAGAAATATTATGGAGATGACATGTGTCCTCAATATAAATTAATTCAAAAGGGTAAACAAGTAATTTTATCATTAATTCAAAACTTTCAATAACCGCCACTTTAATTATAAGAACATGATTTTTTAAAAGATCTCTAAAAAAACATTACGAATAACACTGCAACCACCATTCAATACATATATAACACCATTCAATAAGTATATAACACCATTTTAAAGATCTCTATAAAAACACTACGAATAACACTGCAACCACTATTAGCACATATATAACACCATTCAATAAGTATATAACACCATTCAATAAGTATTCAATAAGTATATAACACTATTCAATAATTATATAACACCAATTAATAAGTACATAACACTACAAAACAAGAATTATATAACACCATTCAATAATTATATAACACCATTTAATAAGTACATAATACTACAAAATAAGTATATTACACCATATTATCATTTTATAGCTCTGTATAACACTACAACCCCCGTCGTTCCACTACCGGCACCACCACTGTCGCTCCACCGCCGCCGTCGTGGAGATGTGGCCGACACTACCATTACTCTTACTCCCAGACGACGTCGGTTTAGCAAACAGGAACCCTAGGTCATCATCATCCTCATCCTCATCATCATCACCGGTAGTCTGAGAGGCCATAACTTGCGCTAATTGCTGCACCGCCGGAGATGATAAACTGGTGCTGCTGGAACCGCCGCTCCACTGCCGTGTGTATGACAGCCTCTCACGGTGGTTGACAGAGACATCATGCTCATTCTCATCATCATCTGAGCGTGCGATGTAGAGAGATATCGAAATTTTAGGGATTTTGATTTACAATTTTTTTTATTTTGAATGGATATAAAGACTTTATTACCCCTACAATTTTCAATTCAGTCCAAAAAAATAAAACAAATTTTACAATTTGGTCCCTGTTGATCTCAAAAGATCTAATGGTGTATATTCTTTCTTATCCTTCTCACAAAATAACATTTTTTTACAGGAACCTCTACCTATAAATTTATATTATATATTATTTAATGATGATTGACATATCTTTGTTATGTATCTGAATTTAATTTGGTTTATCGTTTTATTATGTGACACAACCTTACCCGGCCCAAATGGACCGAACAATCTAAAATTTAACGATAGACAAATGTATCTTGAAAATTTTCAAACACCATGGAAATTTTTTTGGGTCTGTCTATATTTGGAAAATTATCATCTTAGAAAAATTAGTAATATACCAAAAACAACCGCTGTAAAGATGTGTCTAATAGGGTTGAGACAAATAACAAAATAAAAAGAAAAGACTAGGAAGGTGATAAAAAAGAATAAAACATAAATTATATATCAACCATTGGATGATTAAAATATCTGTAGATTGATTAGTTTATAAAAGTAAATAACAAAGACCAACCACGGGGCTCTAGCCCAGTGGCCACCACAGTGATGGTTCGGAAACGTGACCGTAAGGTCGCGGGTTCGATCCTGAGTGGGAGAGGGTTTACCCACATTTGTGGGGTTCCCGCTCATGGAGGGCACCGGGTTCGAATCCTACCCAGAGTAGGGTTAACTGAAATGGGGGGCTGGACCTTAGGGGGGGCTCAGGGATCGAACTCGGGCGGCGGTGGTGCAAGTCTTGGGGATTATCCGCTTTGCTAGCCAAAAAAAAAAATAACAAAGACCACCTACTGACAGAAACCTAGCTAGCTACGGCTAGATATGTGGTCGTTAGCAGACGTATTATTTGCATTTGCAACTTGCTATAATGTGTAAATATATGGAGTGGGGTTCACAAAGTGTAACAATCAAACCATTTGGATTACAAGCGTGGGTGGTTGGAACAATACTAAAAGGCTAATATGTTATCATCAGCAGCATCTAACCATCTATTTGTGATGGTTAGTACTGATGGAGTCAATGAGAAGGTTGCAACTTGCAAGTGCGGTGGTCAATCTTATTTTGTATAGTTAATATTGTTGGAAGAGTTAATTGCCAAAATCGTCCATGAGGTTTGGACAAGTTTGCTATTTTCGTTCAAAATGACACTTTTGTACCAAATTGCCCCCAACGTTTGTAATTTTTGCCATTTTCATCCAAACCACTAACTTAGTTTATTTTTTCTGTTAAGTTGAGGATATTTGGATGAAACTGACAAATATAATACCACAGGGACGATTTTGGCAATTTACTCAAACTCTTTTAAATTTCTTTTATTTAAAAAATTTTGTTACATATATAATAAAAAAGAATATACATGCAATTTTTATATGAAAAAATTAATAGCTTTGTCACATAATTTTTATAAATTTTCATCAAACCACTAACTAAGTTAATTTTTCTATTAAGGTTAAGGATGTTTATAAACTAAGACATAAATTAATCCACCCCCCCCCCCCCCCCCCCCCGCAGCCTCTATCAAACAATGTATCGTTACCAAACCATAAAATTACCCACCAAATTGTAATTATAATGCTATGAACCAAAAATTTATTTACTCAAGCCACTCAGAATAAGTATTAGTTAGTTACCCTCATAATCTTAATTAAATATATATTTTATTTCTACCAACATATTTTCTAGGTGCTCAATACATTTAAAAAATATGTAACGTTTTACAATTTTTTTCTATCTTTACAACTGATAAATACTAAAAGTTGTAATCGATTGTTATGTGTTGCACACCAATGACGTTTTCTCTTTATAAAACTGATTTATATAAAGAAGCTGTAAATTAATTTATATCTTAATTTATAAAATTTAAAACATCCTTCACCTTAGCAGAAAAAATAAACTGAGTTAGTGATTAGGATGAAAATTTATAAAAATTATGTGACAAAACTATTAATTTTTTTTCTTCTAAAAACTCCATGTATATTCTTTTTTATTATATATGTAACAAAAATAATTAAATAAAATTAAAAAGGGTTTGAGTAAATTGCCAAAATCGTCCCTGTGGTTTTATATTTGTCAGTTTCATCCAAATATCCTCAACTTAACAGAAAAAATAAACTAAGTTAGTGGTTTGGATGAAAATGGCAAAAAGTTACAAACGTTGGGGGCAATTTGGTACAAAAATGTCATTTTGGACGAAAATGGCAAACATGCCCAAACCTCAGGGACGATTTTGGCAATTAACTCTTGTTGGAAATTTGTGAAAATAACATTTTTCACAAATATAGAAAAATGGTTTTTTTCTTATTTTGAACTATAAATAAATATAAGAAAATGAACGGGTTTTATACATTTAATTGTGGGTTTGTGTTCTATGTTGGAAGAGCTTCTCAACGAACTAAACCATGTCCAAAACGGAGCTAATATGAATAAGATATCGATGCTCAAAGTTTGGTGTTTGAAACTTGAATACTGAAAAAAAGTGAGAAAGTGACACTTTGTCCCACATAGAAGGAGAGATGAAACTTAAAGGGGTATTTAAGTGGGAACTCTCCATCATTATTGTTTCATGGAAGTACTCACTAAGTGTACTCGCGAAGGGTGAGAGGCACCCTAGCTAGCGCGCGCGTGTGGTGTAGGTGCAATGTGGCGCACTTTGCACGCTCACATCGCCGCGAGCCGCCTTTGTATTTTTGACCGCGTACGCGTGGTGGAGCACAAGGGATGGAAGGACCAGGTGGTTGGTGACATGGCATGTAGGCGCGTGATCCTGGTGGGTCCGTGCGCAGTCGCGCATGACGTGGCAGTCATACGCGTACTCGCGCGAGTACACGTGGCATGGTGGCGCACGCTCGCGCATGGAGCATGGCACTGAAGTGACGTGGGCGGCGCACCGAAATGAGACAATACGGCGCAACTGTGTGACGTGCTCGTATAGGTTCACATGTGACATGGCGCACACACGCATGGGATTGAGCCAAGGTGGCGCACACGCGCATGGAAGTGAGCCAAAATGGCGCACGCGCGCATGAGCATGCAGACCTGCGCGCAAAAGTGTGTCTTGCGCGCGCAGAAGCTTCCAGCAGTTAATGTCAGTGCAGTTACACTTTAGCATTCGAAACTGACGAGTCAACCGTTTTGACTGAGAATTAAATGACGAATTAAAGTGCATTGAAGAAGTTTAATGCAGTTTAGTTCTCCCATTTAATTCTTTTTCAGTTTCTACTTCGAATCTGCAGTATAAATAGGGGATCCTTGCTGCAAAACCATTACACCGAAACACATCCATCGCGGTTGATGACAAAGTGGAAGAAAAAGAAGAAGAAGATGAAGAGCCTGCTGAGAAGTTAATAAGCATGTAGAGAAGTAGAGAGGAGACTATAGCTGGTGCTTCTGTGGCGCAAAAGGCTGGGGGAGCCCCAGTAATCGGAAAACAGAGCAGTCTGCGCTCTCTTTATAAATTCTCTCCAGGTTAGTCTTTTGACTACCCTCTTGTTTTCTTTGTTGCCACCTCCTTTTAACACTTAGTTTCTGCTAAGGCCAAGAAGAAAACCCCTGAAAAGAAGGGTGTTGTTTTTAAAGATCCTTAAGAGCCAGCGCAGAAAAGAACTAGGGTTACAATCAAGCATTTCAAGACTGCTGGGTTAGAGGCTGAGAAGGAGAAAAAGAAGTCTGCTGAGAAGCCTGTTGGCAAGGTTGTTGAGAAAGAGGAGAGAGAGAAAAAGAAAGCTTCTGAAAAGCCTGTTGATGATCCTAAGGAGACCGGGGCCACTGCTACAACTGCACATGAGAAAGCGCAGGGTTCGGAGGTCGTCCATATCACGGGGCTTGACCAACCCCTTCATGAGAAGAAGAAAGGGCCCGAGGTTGTTAAACCCCTTCATGAGAAAACGCAGGTTGACGCCCCCACCCAAACTGCTCAAGTTACTTCTGCTGCTGGGGGGTCAGCTGGTACTGCACATAAGGAAGCTACAACCACTGCAGGTGGCACAGGTGCGGCTGGTGGTGCAGGAGGGTCGATGCCACAGACTATCGGTCCAAAGGATACCGTGGGCGATATATACTACAAGACCTATACTGAGGAGGCGCGTGGTAATGCTCCCCACCAAGCTCCATGGGGTTTAAAACAGAAGGACACTTTCTTGGAGTTTGGTGCGTGTCGCGACTGGTTCCTGAATTCCTTCCCTCCTGGTGAGGTTAACAGCCAAAGGGCGCAAACTCACGATGGTCTATACCAAGCCTATGTCGTTGGGGAGGCCAATACTCGCACCGCCAACCACCAGATCGTGCGTGAGTGGCGCACGATGGTTAAAGAGCGGGCTGAGTGGGAGAAGTACCGTGAGCGCCTGGTGAGGCAGGTTAAGGAATTTGAAAAAACTAAGGCTGGGTTTGCTGAAGAAAAAGCTAAGTTTGAGTCCAATAGGAAATCGGAAGAATGGGGTCGTGAAGGCCTTAGGGGTAAGCTTCGTGCTGCTGAAGACCACTTGGCGAAGGAGCGCTCGGAGTGGAAGAAAATATGTGAAAAAGATAATCAACGTATGTATGTCGCGCGCTCTAAAATCACTGACCTTGAGGCTCAAATTGCTGATCTGAAAGGGAAGATTGAGGATGGGCAAACCGATAGAGAGCGTGTCGACGTTTGATAAGTGTTAACCCTTCTTCCCTTTATCCTTTTTGCTTGTGAAATTATCTAAAGTCTGTCCTTCCTTCTGCAGGCTGAGTTGAAAGCACAGGTATCCAGTAAGGATAAGGACCTGGCGGTTAAGGACATTGAGATTGCAGAGTTGAAACGTCGTTTGCAAGAGCAAACCGACAAAAGTGAGTCCTTAGAGATTGACCTTGAGGCCGAGCGAGTGAAAGCTGCTACTGCTGAGGAGGCCAAACAGAAGGCTGAGGAGGCGCGAGACATGAGCACAACTGCCCTCAACGTAGCGCAAAACAATTACTCCGAGGCCCAAGGCATTGTTGACACGCTGGTCTATGAGGCTGAATGGATGCGCGGTAGAGGAGTAGTCCTAGTACGGTTCCCCTCTTTGACTTAAGCTTTATTTGCTAAAACTTATTTCTTATCCATTGCCTTTGCAATAGATGGCCAACTCTATCTTGAATGCTTTCGAGCTGGACGGAGCTGTTGCTGCTCTCATAGATGCCTCACGCGCGGTTGGTCACAGTGGAGGTTATCTAGAGTGTGCGCAGCATGTTGAAGAGGCGTTAGGACAGGAGTTTGACGTTAGTCATTGCTCAGTGACCGATCAGGCTGATGCTGCATTGGCCCGCGCTGAAAAGGTCTATAACCATTTATCACTGCCTGTGATGGATTTGGTCGCAGAGGCGCTGAAGCATGATGACTGGTGCCAACGGCTCAAGACTATTCTAGATCCTCCAGAAACTGTGGAGTTATCTGATGAAGAAGAAGAACCAGCCGGTGATGATGGTGATGGTGATGACGACGATGATGGTGATGGTTATGAGTAGTTAAGTGTTGATAGGCTTCGTGCCTTGTAATTTTCTTTTAAAAGCTGAATGTAACTTGACGCGCAGTCACGCTTTTTGAAATGAATTGATGATGTTTTGTTATTTCTTATGTTCTTATTGCGCGGTACTCCTTTTAAAATATAGCATTATGTTTGCCATTAATTTGTTGAGTTACAATTATTGCATTGTTGTTAGAAACTTTGGTTAAGTTAGCGTGAATAAATGTAAGTGTGGCTCGCATGTGAGTGTATTTGCCCGGTCCCGCACTATGTTCGCGGAGGACCTTGGAGGCGTAACTCAAGAGCTCGTAATTTACTGGAGTGTTTTTGTGCTAATCAAAAGTTTTAACATGCATTTGTAACGAAGAATTCATGATGCAAAAAACAAAAGGCATAAGTCAATGCTTTCATTAAGTATCTCTCAAACAGGCGCTAGGCCAATCATACATCATCGAAATAAAAGGGAGTATAGCCAACATAAGTAGTAACAAAGGCGCGTGGCCAACATCACTGATAAAGGCGCGAGGCCGAGAATAGTCACATGTAACATTTGCGCAATTGTTGCGCGTTCCACGTGCGCGGGATGATGTGTCCATCCAGGGTGCGCAACTTGTATGCCCCTTTCCCTAGCACCTCGTGTATTAAGTATGGGCCTTCCCATTTGGGTGCTAGCTTCCCAGGGCGTTCAGCGTTTGAAGCTTCGTTGTCTCTGAAGACATATTCACCTGGAGTGAAGGTACAAATGCGCACTCTTGCATTGTAGTACCTCTCCAATTGCATCTTGTACTTGGCTTCTTTGATTCGCGCCTCTCTTCTAGCAGGTCCAAGTCTAGGTGGCGCTCTGCCTCGTTATCGATTTTATTGACCGCTGTCAAGCGCGGCGAGGGGAGGCCAACTTCAGCTGGGATAACCGCCTCTGAGCCGTAAACTAGGCTAAAAGGAGTTTCGCCAGTGCTTGTTTTCGGCATGGTTCGATGAGCCCACAGGATGCTCAGGAGCTCATCTACCCAGCCTCTTCTCTTGGTGCCCAGTCAGGCCTTTATCCCTTCGACAATACTCTTATTGACACTCTCTACTTGGCCGTTGCCCTGAGGGTGCGCAATGGAAGAGAAAATGTGTTCAATCTTCATTTCTTTCATCCACTTTTGAAGGTCTTCAGAAGCGAAATTGGTGCCATTGTCGGTTACAGTTTTGAGTGGGAGGCCAAATCTGCAGATGATGTGTTCCCATATAAACTTTCGCACCATCATTGCAGTAGTTGAGGTGAGAGCTTTGGCCACCACCCACTTGGTGAAATAATCGACGGCTACGATTATAAACTTCACAGCACCAGGAGCTTCAGGGAAAGGTCCCACCATGTCGATTCCCCACTGTTGGAAAGGCCAAGCAGTGGATACAGGGATAAGGTCGTTCTTTGGGCGCAGGGTTTTCGGGGAGTGCCTTTGACAGGAGTCGCATTTGCGCAATTCCTTTAGAGCATCGATGTGCATCCCTGGCCAATAATACCCGGCGTTCATTATCTTCGCAACAACCATGCGCGGGCCCACATGGATGCCACAGATTCCTTCATGGATCTCCCTGATCAAGTAATTTGCATCTTGGGGGTCCACACAGCACAGAAGTGGCCCCAAGAAGGATCTCCGATACAAGATACCACCATTCATCTCGTAGCATAAGGCTTTATTCTGTATCTTCCTTGCCTCTGCTTTGTTCTTAGGGAGTATTACTTCTTGCAAATACTGTATAATAGGGGTCATCCAAGATGGTTGCCCTATCTCGATCACATTCACTTGACGCAGCAAAACTGACGGGTTTTTTAGTACTTCAATTCTTACATCTTTGGCGAGATGTTGAAAAGATGTTGAAGCGAGCTTGCTCTAGGCGTCTGCTGGTTTATTCTCTGAGCGATTGATGTGAACTACCTTGTATGACTTTAATTGTTGGAGCAACTCTTTTGCTTGGTCCAAATACAAGGCCATAACTTCACCCTTTGCGTCATACAATCCGTTAATTTGACTGGCGATCAGGAGTGAGTCGACATGCGCCTGCAAATTTTGAGCTCTCATTTTGATGGCTAGGCGCAAGCCTGCCAAAAACGCTTCGTACTCTGCCTCGTTGTTGGTATTTTTGAAATCCAACTTGATGGCATAAGTGAACTCATGCTGTTCTGGGCTAACAAGGCGCAATCCTGCTCCTGCACCGTCTTCATTTGAGGCCCCGTCAGTGTATAACAACCACAACCCTTCTGACATGTCCTTAATGGGAGTATCCACAACTTCACAATCTTTGATCTTGTCTTCCAGAACTTCAGTAATGAAGTCCGCTAACACTTGGCCTTTAATTGTTGGGCGCGGCCTTTACAGAATGTTGTGGCCCCCCAGCTCGATCGCCCATTTTGCTAATCGCCCAGATGTCTCTGGTTATTGCAATATTGTACCGATGTGGAAATTTGTGAGTACGGTGATGACGTGCCCTGTGAAGTATCTGCGCAGCCTCCTGGAGGCGTGTAGCAGCGCAAGCACTAATTTTTCCATTGTTGAATATCGAGTTTCTGGGTCTGTGAGCACCCTGCTAACGCAGTAGATTGGAGTCTGAACTCCATCTCTTTCTACTAACAATACCGACCCAACTGCCTTGTCCGAAGAGGACAGGTACAGAATGAGTGGTTCTTTCTCGAATGGCGCGGTTAGTGTAGGGAGTCTGATTAAACATTGATTCATCTGTTGGAAGGCGGCTTCTACTTCGGGCGTCCATTTAAAATCTTGTTTTTTCACGCAGTTGCGCAAAGTACTGATGAAAGGGTTCGATTTTGCAGCGTGGTTTGACAAAAAAAGATTTAGCGCGGCTAGGCGGCCGGCTAATCTCTGCATCTCTTTGATCGTGCGCGGTGATGACATCCGCTCTATAGCTTGAACTTTTTCGGGGTTAACTTTGAAACTACCGTTTATAACCACGAAGCCTAAAAACTTGCCTTCTTCCATGCCAAAAGAACACTTTGCTGGATTCAGCTTCATGTTCACGCTTCTCAAAGAGTTAAATGTCTTCTCGATGTCCTTTAACATCTGGTCTTCCTCAGGACTTTTAATCACAAGATCATCGATGTAGACTTCGATATGCTTTCCGATGTCATCAGCAAATATCGTATCCATCAGGCGCTGGTAGGTTGCGCCAGCGTTTTTGAGGCCGAATGGCATCTTTGTGTAACAGAAGATGCCGATGTTAGTCCGAAAAGCTGTCTTGTCTTCATCCTCGAGCTTCATTTGAACCTGATGATACCCCTTGTAACAATCAAGAAAACATTTCCATCTATACGGCGCGAGTGAGTCTATCTTTTTGTCGATCTCAGGCAAAGAGTAGCAATCTTTGGGACATGCCTTGTTGAGATCGGTATAATCGACACACATTCTCCATCCTCCATTAGACTTCTCCACCATCACGGGGTTTGCAACCCAACTTTGGTATCACACCTCTCTCAGTATACCTGCTTTTAGCAATTCACAGACCTGCTCATTCATGGCTTTGGTTTTAACCGCCCCTAGGCCGCGCCTTCTTTGAACTTTTGGCTCGACGGAGGGATAAGTGTTCAAACAGTGTTCAGTGATGTCGCGTGGGACACCGGTCATATCTGCCGGAGTCCAGGCGAAAATGTCCATGTTCCTGAACAAAAATTGCTTGAGGTGCGTTCTGATGTTTGGTGAGATTGCGTGGCCTATCGTCACCGTTTTCTCTGGGTATTTTCGGTTTAAAACCCATTTTTCTGGTTCAGTCGTTGAAATTTTTGCCGCTTTGGCTGGGCGCACATCCTCTGCTAACATCACTTCTTTCTTTGCATAGATAATCACCACCCTCGTCTCGGTTGGGAACCCGATGGCTGAGTGGGGTGTGGAGCCTTGAAGCCCCTTCTTGTTTGTCATAGGCCTTGGAGCCTTGAAATCGTGGTTCTCCATCATGAGCACCTCTTTTGGTGTCTTTGTGAGCGGAGTCCAGTGCTTTTCTCGATTATCGTCCTTGACTGCCTTTTGATACCCAATTCTGTCGATTGTTTCTTGTGCGTCCTCTTTGTAGCGCGATCTTTCCTCGTAACCACTGGATTTTCCAGCTTTCCAATCATGATTTTTGCCCTTGTTGTTCTTGCCGTAGTCGCGCGAGCTTCTCTTGGAAAAGCGAACTTCGGTGTATGAGCTCTTGGCTCCAGCTAGCGACTCTTTAGTTTGCGCTACTATTTTAGCGGCTTCCATCAGCTTATCCCATTCCTTGGGCATACCGTCTTTTCCGGTGACAGTTCTGATGAGACTATCACATCGAATAGTTTTCTTGAAGTGAGCGCGCATGAGCTGTTCGCTTACACCGCTGATTTCCAGACACTCCTTGTTAAATCGGGTGATGAAGTCTTCCAAACCTTCATTTTCTCTGCGCCAGATATCTGTTACTTCAGACGTATCTCGTTGATAGCGTCTTTGCTAGCTAAAGTGGTTTACAAATTGTGTTCTGAAATCAACCCATGAACTGATTTTTCCAGGCGGAAAGCTGTCGAACCAAGCGCGAGCAGCCCCAGTAAACGTCTGGATAAATAAATGACACCACATCGGCATATTCCATCCTCCCATATAACCAACACTTGTGAATACTCTGACATGATCGTCAGAATCAGTTAAACCATTGAACTTTCCCACTGTTGGGGGTAGCTTTTCTCTTGAAAGCGGTGCCAAAGCAATCTTTGGGATAAACTTCGAGTGCTCAGCAGCTTCAGCTGGCCTGTAGGCGAGGCTGAAATCTTGTTCTGCTTCCTAGCTATATGCTATGCGCTGCCTTGGCTTGTAAGATTCGTGGTTTCTCGGCAATCTGTTGAAAACTGACGAACCTTTGTCATCTTGCCAGTTGGGATCATTCGGATCAGTATCATCCCACTCGTTGTTCATGTTGCGTGGCCCGAGCCGGCTATGAACTGGTCGTTTGTGCTGCGCATATGATGGATGATCACTGTACGCATCTGTTTCTCCATACATGTCGCGCGTATCATTTATTCTTGGCCTTCTCATAGGAGGAGGTCTGTTGATTCTGCCTTGAAAGTTCTGTTGTGGGGGTGTCTGGCGCGCCCCCTGAGTTGGACCCGGAGGAGTAACCAATGAGGGTTCTGCTTGTAAAATCGCCTGCTGTGCGCTCAATGACTGATACGCAGTATTGATGGTAGCAATTTGTTTGGCGTACCAGGAAGCTAAGGTTTCGCCTTCTGGTAGCCCTAACAGCGCCAAGATATTTGGATTTGGAGCTGGGTTTGAAGGACCAGCAGCATAACTTGCCGGGGTTCCCGTCTGGGTGATGCGAGTGAAGCTCGCGTGGGCTCCCCCAGTGTTAGTTATCTCGATTTCACCTATCTCTTCGGCAGGTTGGACTTGGACATTCTGATTATCCTCCCCCAATGCTGTGTTAGAGTTCGTTCCAAAACCAAAATCAGGAATGATTCCTTGACCAGCCATGATCGAAGGAACAACAACTTAGGAAAACCTCAGAAAAAGAAGATGAAAATAATTGCAAAGAAATTGGTGGGCGCCAATGAAGAAACACCAAACTAATTAACCCCAAAATTAGTTTAGTGTTTCTTCACTTCAGTATCTCTTCTTCAATCAGTATAGCTTCGAATGACCTGCAAAACGAACACCATGAGTTCGTTACGAGAAGGAGAGGTGAGGAGTTCTTCTCGTAACCACCATCTGGCATGAGAATAATTATTATTCTTCCAAGAAAGAAAGGAAACACGTGTGTGTTAAGGGTTAGAGTATGAAAAATCGGATGCTTAAACCTTTGTTGGAGGTTGTATTTATAGCCGAAGGGTTTAGAGAAGGAGATGGGCTGATGGGCTTATGGGCCGGACGTCGCCATCAAGGTATATCTATTTCGTCTACTCTGACGTGATAGGTAATGTCTGCAGAGGTAGAGGCATCCTGGCGCATGGTGATTGTTTACATGTCGCCTGCCAAATGTACTTGTTGTCGCGTCCTGCATCAGCTGTTACTGGAGATCACAGAGAAGTGACTTGCACATCCTGATTAGTTACGTGGCACTGTTCTTTTGTACTGTTTGTTCCCTGATCGATTGATCATCGTGGGGATTGGTTAGGGCAGAGCCTGGTGCACGCTGATTGGTTTCAAGCATCATGGTTGCGCGTCCGTGGGGGTAACCTGCGTGGGAACCTTGGAAACAACTAAGTATTTTCAGGATTAAAGTGTGGGTATTGTTCTGCACGTGCATGGCTTGCGTGACATTTGGTACCATACCCCTTCAAGTCCCCCCAAACTTGTGTTGCTTCAATGTTAAGTGGTAAGCGGGCGGAACTCTGAAATTGATGAGTGTTTTGCCCTTCACCACATGTAGCATTTCTAGGCGCGACCCTGCTTGGATGGTTACTTTGGATTGAGAAATTGAAATGAACGTTCTCATACGCATGGTTGGCATGCTTGCACGTGGTTGGTAATTGAAGAATAAGTCTTTTGGTGCATGCGCTTCTCTCTTTGTAGGATCGTTGTGCGACCTGAATGAGTCGTTTAGAAGAGTTTTGGATCCGAATCAAAGGCGGAATCAATGAAACGGACGCTCGATTCTATTTAAATGTCTCTATTATTGATCTAACAACAATTTACAACCTGGAGACAATTTGGCAGCACTTCGGTACCAAATCAGAAAAGTTACAAATGAAGATCAAGACCTAGGTATTTATAGGGAGGTGATTTCGTTTGAAATGACCAAGGATGGTTTCAAGCGAAATTAACATTGTTAATTTCGTTTGAAATAGTCTTTGGCAGTTTCAAGCGGAATTAACCTTTTAACAAGTTTTCTCGTTTTACGAGCCCTGATCTAACATTCTAAAACAATACTTGATGCAAGACGAAGTCAACAAACATAATGCACTAACAGACTCCCCCTTGGATGTTGACGAAGTCTTTAGCGTCTATTCTTTAGCATGACACATCTTCAGTCTTCAAACACTTACCAAATTATCTAACACTGTAAGCATCCAACAATCTTTCTTCATTAATCAGCTTCTATCTTTGAATGTTGTACCAGGATCTTATTCTGGCTCTAACATTAACATCTTTTATAAACGCTTTCTTTAGGATCCCCCTTTCATCAAGCTTCCGTGCTTTAGGGATTGACACCTTGCTTTCTGGTTACAAGTTCCCCCTTGCATTGCACTCGTCTTCAGACTCCCCCTTAGACTTAGCTGTCAGGATCGTAGTCTGGTACAATATCTGCAATCATTCAAACATTTATAAGAAACAACATTTTGAACATCCAGGATTAAATGACCTGGTTCTTTTATCATATGTAAAAAAAAATATTTTCCAATGAAAGCAATTTCGATTTTCCAGGAATCGTAACCTGGCTTTATTCAACAGATTTTAACAATATAAGTATCCAAATCACTCACAGTTAATCATCCAAGTCCAAATTAATGACCTTGGAAATATCACAAACTGTTTTTGAATTTATGATTTAAAATTTCAAGTTTCAAATTAATGAACTTGTTTATTTTCAGAAACACAATCAACATACTTAGATTTTGAAACTCAGCACTCAGACATCAGTTGTCGAAAATAAAGCAAAAATCAAAATCTTTTTGTATTTTTATGAAAAATAAAACAGTAAAGTAATATTTACAAACATATTTACAGATAATATTTTTGTTTGAGTTTGCGTCAGAGGATTATATCAGTTTATGACAAGTCACAAGTACCATTGATCTTAGTTACACATTAAGAATTAAACAATTCACTTAGATTGTCGATATACTGATCCACTTAAATTTTCACACAAATTTCAACTGATTCAGGATACGAATTAGATGTGTTAAGAATTTAAACTTATTCACGTGTCCCACCTCTTGAATATACTCCCGTATCCAGATCCCAATATTCAGTCTTACAGGTGAGTATACCTAGATGATATCTGTAAAGGGTTAAATGCGAGACCGTGAGAGCTCAGGCCAGAACTTCCGTTCAGCAAAGAGATGACGGTTCGACTTTAGGTGTGTTCCCTTTAGAGAATCTTTTCTTCAACAGTACATGATTAGCATTTTTCAATGTTTCATCATTTTTTATGCTTAGGGCAGTGCTATATTTCAAGCAAGCAGAAAGTATTATACGGGGACTAGGCCATTGCTTCCGCAAAATCAGAAGTCCCGGGATAATACCCCAGATATCACTAAGCATAAAGACCTAGTATCTCAGAAAGAGGGGTCCTTCAAACAAGATTTCAGGGGTTACCTATATATCCAAGTAGTGTTCCCCACAAAACAAGCAAGTTTGAATTTATGTTTATATCCCGAAAAAGTTTACTAAATGTATAAAAACCTATCGGCATATCATCAGTGAGACTGTTTAATGCTATATAATCATTACATTTCTTTAGCATACTGTAACTGTCTACTGATGTACTATCATTTCCTCTTTTTACACAAAAACTCATTTTTGAATTTTATCATGTTTTTGGCTTTTTCAAATTTTCAAATGTTTTTGAATTTTCTGACAATAATACTCCCCCTAAAATGCAAAATCATTTTAAAAAAATTTGACAATCTGATACTGATAGCTTTGTCTCGCCATCCATTTTCTGCTTTTCGTGCTCTGTTTTGCAGAAAATATAACATGTAAAGCAGCAAATACCCCCATGATTTACAACACATTGATATTTTACAGTTTGAAAACCGTTTGTCAATCTTGTGAAGGTAATCATGTTTGTTCCGCCGTGAGGGTTTTGGCATATTCAAGCAACATATTTTTGAATATTTAAATTTTTAACAAATTTAAAAACATCATATTTTTGGTTTTTCAAATTTTTGACAAACTAAAACAAATTTTTTTGTTTTTAAATTTTTCAATTTTTAGGGTTTTTGAAATATTGTTTATTTATGTACAGAAATCCAACAAACTCCCTGTTTCAACCAAACCAGGGTTCAGCAGCCTCCTCTTCCCGTTGTGCCAGGCTGCTCCGACACTTCACTTGATAACATTCAATTGTCTTGAGCACCTGCACATTCAAACTACTTAATTATTTGAAAAATTTAGCCCCGGTCTGTTTGACCTTAGGCATTTCAACACAATATGCTTCATTCAACTTCGGAAAATCTTTGTCATTCTGAACAAAGACTTTTTCAACTTTAACCTCATCTTTTTCTTCATTCACATAAATCATTTGTTTCTTAGCACTCTAAGTTTGACCTTTAGGAGTACCTCGTTTGTAAAAATATGACACTTTTTGAACATTTTGATTTTGAACAACAGTTGGTTTCAAAAACTCATTTGATTTTGTTGCATCAACATTTGTTCTCCAACTTTGTGTTGTTCTAAATCTGGGTGTGTGATAATTCCATGTCTGTCTTAAATCGAACCTATGCGGGTTTGATTTCCAAGTTTGGTTCGAAGCAAACTTGTTTGTGTTGTACCTCCAAGTTTGTTTTGAATCAAATCTGGTTAACCTTTGTTTCACATCCTCAGATATATGTTTCTCAACATTTTCAGACTTCTTTTTCGACTCAACATCAACAGATTTTAGATTTTGACACTTGCGAGCAAGATGTCCAATTTGATCACACTTAAAACATGTTCTCTTTGAAACATCTTTGATTTGTGGTTGTTGCTTTTTCTTTTGAGCATAGAACTCTTTATTAGACTGACGCCTAAATTGAAGTTCTTTCTCTTCTTCAGAACCTGTTCCATGAACAAAATTCATCTTTGCCTGAAAATTTGGCCTTTCATTTTTCTTCCAATTCTGTTTCTTTTTATAACCCAACCCAGCCTTCATGTTTTTCTTCTTGTAACCAGGTTTGTTATAAAAAATTTTATGACCTTTTCCAACAAATTTTGAAATTTCAGATTTTTCAATCTCAATCATTTTGAAAACTTTATCAATCTTTTCTGAAATCACATTCTGAATCGGGAATACAACATCTAAGAATAATTTGTCCGATCCAATCATGGTATAAACCAATCCTTTTGAATCATCATTCAAATTTTTCTCAGACTTTGAGTTTTTCAGATATCCATCATGAAAATTACCTTCATTTTCATCCTGTGATTCAGATTAACATGTTTCAACTGACTCTTCTTTCAACACACTTTCAACGACCTTACCTACTACCTCTGAATCACTAGAATCATCAGATTTGGAATAGGTTACGTCAATGTTATCTGGCAATTGATCTACCATGTTGAAAGCTTTTTCGACCCTTTCATCATCATAAAATGCAAACTTTTCCGGTGGTGGAACTTGATGAAATTCTGAGCCAATACCTTTCTTGTTTTGTTCGAAATCTTTTCCATCCAGTTTTATGTTGAAAATTCTTTCAAGCACATATGACGACGCATGATAACTTTTTAACTTGTTATTATCCTGTTCTAAATCAGCAATCTGACGCTTTAGCTTAGCAACATCCTCAATGTAAGAATTTACAACTTGTTGCTTTATTTCATAATTTCGCTTAAACGTATTAGTTGTTTCAGAACAGTAATTCAATCTTGATTGAACAAATTTCATTTTTCTTTTCACTTTTTCATATGACTCTTTTGTAATATGATATGCCAATTTTATTGAATCATATTCCTTTTTCATTTCTTGACAAACATTTTCTTTTTTATCACATTCTTCTGTCATTTTCAAAACATTTTCTTTCAAAACTTCATTTTCTTTTTCTAACTTTTTACATTTTTCTGAAAGTTTTTCATCATTATCTTTCAAAACTTTTTCGTTTTCTAACATTTCCTTGTATTTAATTTTGAAAACTTCTTCTATTTTGGTAAATTCAAGATCTCTTGTTCTGAACCTTTCATCTTTTTTCAGTACAAGCACTGCACGTTTCCATGCATTTCTGGCACTTTTCAACAGTTTTTAAGATTTCAGAATCAGAAATTACCTCAGTGATTGGCACTTCGGTACCAAATCAGAAAAGTTACAAATGAAGATCAAGACCTAGGTATTTATAGGGAGGTGATTTCGTTTGAAATGACCAAGGATGGTTTCAAGCGAAATTAACATTGTTAATTTCGTTTGAAATAGCCTTTGGCAGTTTCAAGCGGAATTAACCTTTTAACATGTTTTCTAGTTCTACGAGCTCTGATACCACTTGTAGGATCGTTGTGTGACCTGAATGAGTCGTTCAGAAGAGTTTTGGATCCGAATCAAAGGCGGAATCAATGAAACGGACGCTAGATTCAATTTAAATGTCTCTATTATTGATCTAACAACAATTTACAACCTGGCGACAATTTGGCCGCACTTCGGTGTATGCTGCAGAGTCTGTCTGGTCAGCATCATTCTTTTGTTTTTCTTCAACACCAACTTCATCACCAGCATCACCAACTTCCAAATTCTCATTCTTCACTTCAATCAAACTTTCAATCTTATTCTCAGCTTCTTCAACTTGCTGTTCTTCAGTAACTTCTTTCACAACTTCTTCATTCACAACAACTTCTTCATTCACTTCTTCAGCTATCTTCTTCAACTCTTCAACCATACACTCAACATTCTTCATCATTCTTTCTTCATCCCTCTTCCTCAAGCTTGAAGTCATGACGTCTCTTAAAAGTTTTTCAAACTTCTTCACATAAGTTTTGTCTTTTCCAACATTTGTATAATATTCGATGGACAGAGGAATTACTAGAAGAACATCATCATAAACTATGTCCTTTTTGGGAACAACGGGTTCTCCATTTCTATTGACATGGCACTCTCGTTTCTTATCCCATCTCTTATTACTCACAGCATCTTCATACTCTTCTTGCATATCATCCATTCTGTTCCAAGCAATGCTTCTTTCTCTGCATGTTTTCTCATTCAGAATCTCTTCTCTGGTTTTTTCTTTGATTTCAGCTATAACATTTTCTTCTTTGTTTTCTTCCTTAATTTCAGCAAGAAAAACATAATGTTTGCTCTTTGATGTACTTCTTCCATGAGCTGTAACTCGATTATCCATACGATCTTCTTCTAGAAGAATTTGACTCCAATCATATCCTTCGTCATCATGGATTACAGCACAAGCTCTTGATTTTTCTCTGGGATTATTTTCAATCATCATAGGCTCTTCTTTGCTTTGGTGGTAGATTGCCTTTCGGTAATAATCATCATTGAAAGGATGTTCATTTCCACCAACTGCAGAATTATTGCATTCTCTCTTGAAATGACCTTTTTGCTTACATTTGAAGCAGGTCACTTTAGACTTGTCAAATCCCAGTTTTGTTGATGGTCCACCAATGCACTGCTTTCCAGTAATCTCCATATATCTCTGAGCTCTTCTAATGCAACTCGCTAAACACCAGCGAATATCAATGAGTTCCATCTCTTCCGGATCAATCTGGTCGTAGTCTTCTTTGGTTAGCTCTGAGTTTCCAATTTTACCAGCTACAAGACCTTCATATGATTCCAGAACAGATGCAAGAAAACTCATTTGCTGTTTAGCAGCATTGATGCTCATAGCCGGAGAATTTTTCAATTTGAGAGCAATGTTGCACAGAATCTCCTCTGATTCTTCAGAATTAGCTTTTGACGAAAATGAATGATAACCCGGATCGTAACTTGATGAGCTTTTCTGAGGTTCTTTTGTCCTCTCACCGCTGAATGCTGTCTTTGGTGTTTCTCCGACTTTCACCGAAGGTAAATTACCTTTGTAATATAGACCAACATTTTGTTGATGTGAAAAACTGCTCACCTTGTTTTGTTTCTGCAATTCAAGCTCATGACTTTATATCTTTTCTATGAAGACATCAAGAGAAATTGTATCATATAAAGCATCATTTGTCAATATGAATACAAACGTTTACCACTGATCAGCTCATGGTAACGCTTCTATGATCTTATCAATTATTTCTTCTCGAGTTTTAACAATGCCAAAACGATCAAGTTCAATTTTTAGATGACCAAATCTCTCTATCAGTTGTCTAACTGATTCATCTTTCAAACTGTCAAACAAATCAAATTCTTTCTTTAATAAAGCAATTTTATTTTTCTTGATTTGTTTACCCCCCCCCTCAGTTTTTACCCGTAAAGCTTCCCAGATAGATTTCGATGACCCGTCATGTTGTAGTAACGCAAACATGTCATTTCTGATTGATGACTGGATCAAGGCAATCATTCTCTGTTCAGCTGAGAATTCGAATTTGTCTTCTTTTGATAAACCTTTCAGAGGGAGATCTCCTTTATCATCGGTCGGCCTTTCACTACTAGAAAATTGGGCAATTGTGACCAAAATTTGCTACAAAAAAAAATGGTAGAAAATTTAGCCACCGATTTGCCACGGAAATGGAAATAAGTGTATTTATCATGATATGGTAGCAAAGTGGTTGCAATTTTTGCCATCTTTTTATTTTCGGTGGCAATTTATGAGAAAAATACGCAAAAGTATGAAAAATAAAAAGGTATTTATTAATTGTGACCATGTTATCGGTGACAAAATGAAAATTCAAACAGGCTAGTTATTTTTTAATGAATCCGCGCGCTCAAAAGTCAATTAATTAGGGTTCCAACCAAATCACTCCCCTCCCAAAATTTTGATCCCTCTTCTCACCCGCTCCCCTAGTCTAGCCATTCAAAGAACTTCTCCCATATGTTTGATCTGATAGAAGAACTCTACAGAATTCGAACATCAAATCCGCCATTTTAGAGTTCATTTGATGCCACAACAACTATTGATTTTCACTATTCAGTTTATATTTAGGTCAGATACCCAACATCGAACCCTAATTGATTCAGTTTTCATCATAAATTAGTCATCTTTGTGTACCAATTTGTGATTATTTGATGCCCTAAATTGTTCCAAAATAGTTGGATCAAGATACAGTGATGATGATGAAGATGATGTATTTTACTAGAGATATTCCTCTGCACCACCACAACAGCCTTCATCATCATCATCTGCAGACAAAACCCTAACAAAATCCTCTTCGAATCGGAACCGAAGTGGCGGTTTAGCCCCATCGAAATCCATGGTTTACGTTAGTAACCTCGATTATAGCCTTACGAATTCCGATATATTCACAATCTTCTCCATATTTGGGAAGTTTGCCAAGGTCACCATCCTTAGAGATAGGGTCACTCGTGAGAGCCGAGGCGTTGCTTTCGTTTTGTTTGTGGTTCGTAATGACGCCGTAAAAGCGGTCACGGGGATTAATAGGAAGGTTCTTAATGGTAGGACATTGACTGCATCGATAGATAGCGGCTCATAATGGTAGAATTTGTGTTTTGAAATGAATGTCTTTGAAATAACATGTTTTGAGTTGCTTATAAAAAACAACTCAAATTTGCTTATCGTATAGTACTTTAAAAAAAAATTATAAATTACAAACAGCGAGTATGATGGTCGTACTATTGTTGCTAGTGTTGACTGCACTCAAGAACATGCCTTGTGTGGAAAGTAATAATCTTCTCTCTTTTCTACTAGTTCATAGTTTATCTTTTACATGTCACGGTTTTTTCATTTCCTAATGGTTTTAGGCATCGCATACAAGGTTACCCGTCAATTCGCATCTTCCGTAAGGGGAGTGATATTAAGTAAGTTCATTTTATTGTTATTATTATGATACATACATGCCAAATTGTTTGTAATTCGTCCTTTTTGGAAAGTATGCTTCTGGAAAGGCTTTTTTTCATCTCGTTACTTTCTTATTTATATAAATATTCTTGAATCAGGGATAAAACAGGTATACACGTTCATGAAACATATTATGGAGACAGAGATACAGATAGCTTGGTTTCGGTAAGAAAACTGAAATTCCTCTCCAGCTAGGGGTGTGAATTTTTGACACGACCCAACACGAACCTAATACGAAATTCGCGGGTTTAGGTTTAGTCTAAACGGGTTCGGGTCAGTTTCAGGTTGAACCCGTGAACCCGTTTAGGTTAATGGGTCGGATTCGGGTCAACCTGGTCGGGTTGGCGGGTTGACCCGTTTAACACATTTATACTATATTATATTTTTTACAATATATTTTATGTCATAAATTAAATGGGGTGTGTATTTTATGTCAAGATTTTAACTTAAAAAGAGAAATTAAAATAGATTTTATAATTTAAATATGAAATTATTATATACATTTGTGTTTTTTAAGTAAATTTTAATTTTAATATATTAATTTCAGAAAAAAATAAAAAAAATCGGGTTGAACGGGTCATGTTCGGGTTCTTATGTTTGATACAATTTTCGGGTTCGGGTCGGGTTCGGGTTTATGTAAAATTTTCGGGTTCGGGTCGGGGAACCCGTCAACCCGCGAACACAACCCGTTTAGCACCCCTATCTCCAGTCATGGTTTCATCTATTGGAAAGGAGTCTCTGAAGTATATTGATGGCAAGCCTATAAATTATACTACAGTTGCACCTGCACCACATCAAGAAGGTTGTAGGATCGAAGGATTCGTATGGGTCAAGAAGGTAACTATAACCTAAAATGCATTTTCGGACTCGCATGGAAGCAAGTGTAAACTTAAGTTTGTCACATATTACACAGGTTCCAGGAAATCCGATCATTTCAGCATCTTTAGGGGCACACTCATTTGATGCTTCACAGATGAACATGTCACATGTGGTTTCTACTTTATCTTTTGGTTCGACAATTACTCCAATGGTGATGAGTGATATGAAGCGAGTAGGACCATACCTTGGTGCATGACAATAGATTAAATGGCCAAGCATACATGACTAGTCCAGAAGATCGTGCAAATGTTACAGTAATCTCAAACACGAGTTTTCTTATACAAATCTTATTTGCTTCTATATAACTTTGTGCATCAATGATCAAACATTCACAAATTTAAATTGTAGATAGAACATTATCTTCAAGTGGTGAAGACATAAGTGTTGGGGTTGTCTCATCAATTAATTGAGAATTACGAATATACAACACATACTAGTTTGGTACATGCTCATTCCGTTCCTGTTGCAAAGTTCCATCTGGAGTTTTCACCAATGCAGGTTTAAAAATCCGCAAGGGTTATAGATTTAGAGATATTATTTACTTAGAAAAATCTCATTTAATGTTCTCTTGTTCTCCAGATATCAGGGGCTTCTGTGGAGATATCTGAATCCAAATAATCCCGGGGTGATCGTGTGGCTGTGATTTCCGGGACACCTGAACAGAAGCGCTTAATCTACTGGTATGGTTTAGTTTCAATGTCAAAAGAATCTTTGTAAGTTATTGGTTTGTTTGACCTCAAAAGTCAAACTTGATCATTTTTCATCTACTGGTATGGTTTAGTTTATTTTTGAACAACCAAATGCAACTCTTGGATCATGTATGCAGCTGGTCAACAACTTATTAAGACCTGCTATCAACAACAAACAGATTCTCTTCGAGCCTATTTCATTATCGGTAAGAATCTTTCTTGATTCTTACTAATATAGACAAAAAAGGGTGCGATTAGGCATGAGAAATTGAGTCAGGTATGTTTATTCATATATTTTTCTTTACTCTTTGTTTTTCATTTCATATATCTATCATCTATGTGAATCACAAATTGTATTTTGTTTTCTTTGCAACCTACTTGACCCATTATTAATTTTCGTTAATTCTGATTTCTTGATCCTATTCATTGATTGTTTTGTAGATTGGAATTATTGCGGGGTTGTTGGCTGACAAAGAAAAAGATAAGGTGGATAAAGATACGTTGCTTGATAGAATGTCACAAATTGAAGCTATGTTAACAACTACAGTTCGAAGATAGGCTATAAACACTTGGTTTTGAATGTTTAGATGTTTATCATATTAGGATAATTTTAGTTATTTTATGTTTTAGTTGGTATTTTTATATGCTTTTGAAAACGAGATGTTTTATATAATTTTGAGATTTTATTAGACTTTTTTTTATATTATTTGTAGTTTTATTGATATGTAATTTTGATGAAAATAGTAGGGAGAAAAGAAATCTGAATTAAAAACCAATATTCCAGTAATCAGTATGGTAGCAAATAAATGGTAGCAAATGGTTGCAATTGTGTAAAAAATGGTGGCTAAATGGTGGCAATATCAGTGGCTAAATGGTTTCAAAACTCGCAAATTGTGTGCTAAATGGTGGCAATATAGGTGGCTAAATGGTATCAAAATGTGCAAAAACTGGTGGCTAAATGGTGGCTAAATGGTGGCAATATCGGTGGCTAAATGGTGGCAATATTGGTGGCTAAATGGTATCAAAACGCACAAAAACCGATGGTTAAATGGTGGTTAAATGGTGGCAAATCAGTGGCTAAATGGTATGAAAACACAGGTTAAATGGTGGCAAATCAGTGGCTAAATGGTATGAAAACGCGTCACAACTCGGTGGCAAACTCGGTGGCAAACAACACGGAGCGTAGCAAACATGAAGCGGTGGCAAATAATTTTGACCAACTTTGTGGTGGTAAAATAAGGTAGCAAAATATAAAAATAGTGGCAATTTGGTGACATTAGGGCAATTGACACGGGTGCTTTTGTCACCGTATTTTCAGTGGCAAACTGGTGACAATAAGGAAATTGCTACCATTTTGTAACCAAAATTTACATGACAAAAACCATGTTTTCTAGTAGTGTTTTATAACCAAATTCCAAACAGAACCAGCTTTCATGAGCATAGGCTTTTGCCCAGTTGAGAAACCGTTCTTTCCACCATGTATAGTCTTCAATACTTTCAAGAGTTGGTGGTTTTGAATGTGTGCCGTAAAAGTTATCATGTTTAATTTTCTCATTTATTGCTTTTGTTATGGTTTTAGGTGTAACAGTTGTATTTTCGGATGATTCTGATGTTAATGCGTTGTAGAACGTATTGTAGAACTCTTCAGCCATGATGATAATTTCTTGAATTTCCTGGAGACAAAACAAACAAACATAATCAGTCTAAATTATATCAAACAATCTTGAAACAAACTGATACTCGGTTGATGCGAAATGATCTTGACGCGAAATATCCACTTTCAAACGAAATAGTGATTTTCAAACGGAATCACTTTGGTGCGAAATCACTTTGGAACGGAATACCCTTTCACACGAGATCACACTTTTAAACAGAATATGTTTTCAACCGAAATCACTTCTCAAACGGAATCAACTTCTCAAACGGAATAGTACTTTCAAGCGAAATCAAGTGCCATTTCAAACGAAATTACTTTTTGATGTGAAATAACTGATTCCGTGTGAACCTTTCAAATGGAATTACCCTTTTCAAGCGGAATCAGATGTAATTAAAACAAAATCAGTAATTTCGTGTGAAATTGTATCAACTTTTCAAGCGAAATCAGGTGCTCGTTCAAACGAAATTAACTTTTTGGTCCATTTTTGTCATTTTTAATCTGAATTTAGGTATGATAATCTCAAGGCTTTGTTAAAACACTGTTTCACGTGTAATGTGAGAAATTCAATCCATTTTGTCCGTAAAATCTTGTGAATTTTGAAAACGAAGGTGTAGAAGTCAGAAAACTGATGAAATCAAGCTAAACTCTTCCTCCTATGCTCTGATACCACTTGTAGGATCGTTGTGCGACCTGAATGAGTCGTTCAGAAGAGTTTTGGATCCGAATCAAAGGCGGAATCAATGAAACAGACACTCGATTCAATTTAAATGTCTCTATTATTGATCTAACAGCAATTTACAACCTGGAGACAATTTAGCAGCACTTCGGTACCAAATCAGAAAAGTTACAAATGAAGATCAAGACCTAGGTATTTATAGGGAGGTGATTTCGTTTGAAATGACCAAGGATGGTTTCAAGCGAAATTAACATTGTTAATTTCGTTTGAAATAGTCTTTGGCAGTTTCAAGCGGAATTAACCTTTTAACACGTTTTCTCATTTTACGAGCCCTGATCTAACATTCTAAAACAATACTTGATGCAAGACGAAGTCAACAGACATAATGCACTATCACTCTTGCAGAGGGGATATGTGCCTGCGCATGCGCAAGAGATTTGAATTTTGAAAAAGATTCTTTTGTGATAAGGCTGGTGAAATAGGTGATGCGACAGCTGACATTGTGTAGAGGGATGGCGAGTATCGTGTTAGGGGATACTTTTTGCCTCTGTTATCAGCAAGGCAGCCATGCACACGAGTGAATTGCTGTTCCTCATTTGTCGTGTGACGTGTTACTTGCTGATTGGGCTATTGTGCCTGGTAAACCGGCACAGTTACCCATCACATTAAATGCGATGGGTGTAAATAGGTGAAAAGGGTTTCATTTCCATCATTTTTCCTATTCCTACTCTTCTTTTTCTCGCAAAATCAACTTGAGAATCTTCAAATCTTCAAGTTGTTCTCCATCCGTTCCTTGAATCTTTAAGTTTTTCTTCAAATCTTCAACCATTTGTTCAAATCTTCAGGTAAAATTTCCCAGAAATTGTTTATAAGTTCTGGTAATCATGTCGATATCTACCATTGTTGAAGAGCTGACGAAGGCCAAGGGCAAGAAGGAATCGGTGCCACAGACAGTGGCGGTGGTGCCGATTAACTAGAAGGAGTTGAATTTTGAGCGGTTGGTGACGAACCTAGAGTTTAAGCGAGTTGGGGGCTGTATATTTAGAGTTTCTGGCATGATCACGTTGTATGCCGTTGTCACACCCCGATCCGCAGTGGATATGGTACGGGGCATGATGATTGTCCATAGCTCATGACACCATTATAAGTTTAGTATTTAGGATTAATTTTTGTAAGGGTATATACGGAAATATCATGAATGTTTTTGTTGGGTATATATGAAATTTTTCAAGTTTGTAGGGGTATATATGAAATTAATCCTATAATATAATAAGAAAAAATGTAAAGTAAAAAACTAAAATAAAATAATAAAAAATACTATAGTAAAACTACAACTTCCTTTACATATGGCCAAGTGTACCAATTAAAAATAATTCACAAATTTTACTAATTATATATTATATATTATATTATATACTACTATAATTTTCAATAATTGTGTGCTTTATGGTTTGTACATTATGCTTAGGTTGTTTTCTATGCAATATAGATTTGTACATTATGCTCAAAGATTCTATTTTTTTGGTATGAAACCCCTCTCAAATACCATTCGCCTACTCTCTCTCTCATCTTCATGCTTTCTTATCTCTCTCTCTTTCTCAAGAAACTTCTGCCGGACCAAAAAGGAGACCTTAGGGTCGGAAAGTGACGTTATTGTTTTAATGCTTCACGGTTTTGGCGAAGATTCATGATGACATCATCATGAAGTTAAGCGTTTTCCGGCGAGTCTACATGGTTGATTGTATGGTTGGATCGTTAGATCTAACTTAGTTGAATGAGGTGGTTGTTGGATTTGTTCCGAAAAGTTTTTTTCTTAGCCGAAAATTGTGTTTGCCGGTGGGTTTGTCATGGCTAGTGTTTTTTTTGCCAAAAATTGTTGCATTTTTACCGGGAAGTGTGGTGTGGTGGTGGGTTTGTGGTTACCACCACCAATATTGTTGTTCTTAGTTTCGTTGGTACCACCGAAGATATTGTAGTTTGTGGATTTGTTAGTTTGTTGCTCTTTATTTCTTGAGGGTTTCTTACATCCGACGATGATGGTGGCTTGCTTCTTGGCATGGCAACTTCGGTTACAGCCGTGGCGGCACTCAACCGTAAGAACGATGATGATCTCTTAGATCTGAGTCTATTGTTTTGTTGTTTATTTCTTGAGGGTTTCTTACATCGGCGATGATTGTGGCTTGCTTCTTGGCATAGCAACTTCGGTTGTAGCCTTGGTGACACTGAGTCGTAAGGACGATGATGATCTCTTAGATCTGAGTCTGTTGTTTTAATTATTTCTTGTACTAAGGCGGTGGTTTTGTGATGGTGACCAGTTCCGGCGATCGATGGTGGTTGTGGTGGCTAACATTAATGTATGTGTGACAACTCACGTTTCACCTCGTATTGTTCATTTTATGGTACGTTATATCTATGTAGGATTAATATTATAAAAAGGGTGATATTAATATAAAGTGATTAAGTGTTTGATTATTTGGATTTGCAACTTAATAAGCATAAGTGTATAAATAGTAAAAAGGGTTATATTACTATAATTATTATTAATTTAATCAGCCGCATACTAAATGTCCAGCCGCACAATCTCCGGTGTGGGCTTCTGAATTATTAATCTAGATCTCAGATGGACCGTACACCCCCTTGCATTGGGCCAACCCTTGTCGCACACCCCTTTGATTAAACAGACTGCACACTCGGGAATTCTGCAAGTGTGCGAGTTATTTTGACAGCTGGATTCCATTCCAGACTGTGCGACACCTCCATCACGTGTATAAATACACAAAATTCCCCAAACCCTACACTCCTTTCCAAACATTCTCCTTAGCCGCCACCCTACCCCTCTCTCTCTCTCTCTCTTCCTTTTTAGTAACCCTTTATTGGAAAACCCTATTCCATCCATCCATTTTAGAGAAATTTCAGAAGAAGTGTGGCAGTATTTACCTCTAAAGCATCCTCCTTTTAGAAGATCTTTCCTTATTTCTCGCACACTATCTTTTCGTCTTTCTTTTTCTCTATTCCAGGTTAACAAGTTCTATTGCTTAAATACTCATATACCTTCTTCTTTCTTGTTTATAGATTATGTGAATGATTGTGCAAATTGTAATGCTTGTAATATGTGCTTGATGCTCGGTACACTTAAAAGTGTTGATGGTTTTGAAAGTAACATAAGGTTCATAGATCTAGTGTATGATGCTCATAATAATTTGATCATTAATGATGAATCCATAAGTATTGAGTAACATGTTTGTTAATATATCCAGTAACTAATGATCCTTGATATGTTGACATGTCGATATGTTGTTTGCTAAATTATTCTAGAAATCGTGATAGAATGTTTTGGATGGTTCTTAGAAGGGTGGAACTGATTTGTGAAGCAAATGAATGTTTTGATTTAAAATGAGTAGATGATTCACAGGATGTTTAGACGATTCTGTTTAAAGAAATGTTTAGGAAAGCTTAATGCGAGTCACTGTTTGATTGATGAAGTGAAATTGTGATTTGTAATTCATTTATGATGCTAAGATCCATTTGAAATGTTGTGATGAATGGATGGATTTTGAAGGAGTTGATTTTAAGTAATAATGAATCCATAGATGTTGAGTCGTTTGATGAAATGATAGATGCCATGATTTTAGGAATGAATGATAACAAAAGCTGTAAACTTAACTAATTTGAAAACTGTTTGTTGATTGGTAAATGTACGACATGAACTGCGTATGGCACAACAGTCCAATGCACACCACACATCTCTAGGGGTCGCACACTCCTAAGGTGTATGACCCCCAATGCATATTGTACAAAAGGTTTCAACAGGGACGACACTTAGAAGGGTCGCACACTCCTTGGTGTACGACACCCCAGTTGCACAGAGTACAAGCCTTGGTACAAATGAAAATTGTATACACAAATATGATACGTGATGGTTGTTACTTGTACGCTACTTAAATACATGAAATACGTGGATTACTTGCATACGGTCCTAATTTTGGTAACCATAATAGGACGTGGTCAACCAAGCTTAGGGTAAATATACTATCTACCGAGCAACCAAAGGTGAGTTCACACTAAACTACATGTAACACCCCGACTGCGTAATACAACAAACCGCGGCGAAAACGTCGGGGAGTCATGTCACATAATGATTGTTTCACAACACATGGTATTTGAAGTTTCGTTTTATTTCGTTACTAGACTCGTTGTTTTGATACAAACCAAATAAATACAAACAACTGTCTTTCAAGTTTTAAAGTCACTAAGGCCCGCGTCCATCCTATGTGAAGCAAGCAATCAACAATCGTCACATAATAGAACCTGAAACATATGTGAAAAACAGTTAGCATAAAAATGCCGGCGAGTATATAGGTTTTGTATGTCAAATCCATGGCTTTGAATTCATATTGCAATACCTCGTCCAACTTCGAAAGTCGACAAGTATAAATCTTGAAATCAAAAAGTGTTTGATATTGCAATATGTTTTTTCAGCTTTACAAGCTGATATAAGAAAAACAAAACCATTGTAGCCATGAATCTTGAGTGAAAACATTTGTCTTTGTAAAACCAAGTAGTAAATCGTCTTGAAAGAAAACTTCGTATGGTTTATATCTTTAAGTAAACTTCGTTGAGTGACATCGTTTGAAAACATTCGTCCAAGTGATCTAGATAACGCTATGATATGTAATGTGATAAAAGCACTTATATATAGGAAGTACAACGGCGTATCCACCATGCTTTAAGCACATTACACCTGTCTCGTTATCTAATCACTTACCATAAACCAATCGTCCAAATCTTCTGTGTTATAAACCATCGTTCAATCGTCCGTGTTATAAACAAAACGTCAATCGTCCGTGTTTTAATTGTGAAATAAAACCTTTGGTCATTCTTTAATGAATACATTCAAACCTGTGTGACTCGACTATACCACCCATGGGGTATCTTTAATAGACCCTGAAAGGCCTCTTTAACAAGACTAACAAATCAACACATGATTTGTTAATCAGAAAATAGTTTCTGTCGTTCCTAAACTACCCAACAAATCCAGTGAATAGCCTAGTAACGGGATTTGTCAGATCCTATGGTACAATAACATACTACTGGTCGGCTTGATCCAAGCTAATGAATGCCATTCGTCTTTCGACTAACGCACCAATAAGTTCGTTCACATTATTGAAATCGTCGTGTTTTATATAAACCATAGAGTTTGTTTATGAAAACTTGAAAGGCATTTAGCACATAGGAGTCACCCCAAAACAATTGAAAGCATAAAAGAGGGGAGCTATGTACTCACTTGGGATTGCAAAGTATCCTTGAATCAAGTGAAGTATCAAAGCTTCAATCATGTCCTAATGTGTCCTAACATCGGGTAACTATGTTAAAGTAACGGTACATAATTAGAGGAATCAGATAGAATGAGGTCTTGTAAACCAAATGAGTGTTGGAACTCATATGAAATGGTTTAACAAAGTCTACATTCTGATTTGGAATGAATCCTAAGTGCTTTTGACCCGTTAAGGTAGTTTACGCTACTTTAACGTGTCATTTGCGCAATGCGCGTTCAGATGGTCAAACTAGTCCTATAATAAGTCTTATATGGCTAAACATGTTTAATAATGTTTCAATATCAGTTTAAGTGTCAAAATTTAGGTTACATATGCTTAAAATGAATTTATGCGCAAAAAGGACATTTTGGTCATTTTCCTAAGGCATATAAACTAGCTGTCATATAACTAACCAAACGAAGTGACCATAAGGTATAACCCATGGAGGTTATTCCCTATAGAACTGGTCACAATATATGTTTGGTCGGATCCTAATGATCGACCAAATGGGTCGGGTTCGAAAGTCTAAGCGGTTGTTAATACCGCTTGACTTACGACCCTAAATAAGCCCTAAACTAGAAGTGACGAGTTAAACATGTTAAAACATGTTTAACAAAGAAAGAGAACTGATTTGGTATCAAAACAAAGTGTTTTGATACCCGAAAATAGTTCTGTCGCAAAATGCACATAATCGTGCATTTTGACCGAAACTTTGACTCGTCACTTCGACTAGTCAACGTGGTAATCAGTAGGTATAATGACAAGTGATTATAACCATCATGATTACGATCACGTTGCAAAGTTCAATCGAACTTTGTCTTGACCAATTAATGGTCAAAGCCGAAATTCAAACACTATTTGACTTTTTGCTTGAAATAGCTAAAAATAAATAAACAATACTAGGAAAAACACTTACTAGTGTTCTAGGGTGAAGAAAACGCAATTAGGAAGCCCCCAACTAAGTGGTAACCTCCAAGTAGAGTAGGAGATGGAGAAAAGAGTGAATGAGCAAGTTGGAAGAATGAAATGTGAAGGGTATTTATAGTATTCAAGAATCAACAAGATCATGCCATGTATTTGTGTGGTCACCAAGGAAGAATCATGGCCCTACAAGTGTGTGGACAGGAATATGAGCCATGGGGAACACTTAAAATTGCCCACAAGATAAAAAACAAGGCTTGAAAACAGTAGGAAACAGCTGGGAAAGCTGTTTTGAAGGTTCTGGTATGAAGCCTCTCCCGGGCCGCGACCCAGATAGCCAAATGGGTCGCCCCAGGCGAGCCAGTTCAGGTCTGACTTTCAGTTTTTGGCGAAACAGGGCCATGCATGTTCCAAACTTGTTTTTCGATGCGTTTAACCCCTGTTAACCCAATTCTAAGGCTCTACAAGGATGTTAAAGCATAGGGGACTTGAAATATTCTTGGAAACATCATGGATGTCGGTTCGTTCGGTTGTATAGTCGTGAAAACAATCCAAATTACGCAACAAATGGTATTTTTGCATTCCCATCACTAAAATATAATATTTTAATG